>CM039526.1:1744428-1760707 GCA_022433055.1 Begonia peltatifolia | reverse complement strand
GCGCCGGGTGAGGGCGTGCGCGCGGACGTGCTGTACAGAGGCAGGGTGCGTGGGGCACGCGGCGCTGTGAGCGTGCGCGAGATACAGTGACGTTGGGTTGGCACCTGTGGCACCGCGGTGGTGTACGCGGGGTGGCGGAGTGGGGACGTGAGTGCTTGGGACCGGACTGGGTAGTTCGTGGGGAGCGCGGGGTTCTTTCCTAGGATTTCAAGTCTTACCGTTTTATCTCAAATTGTTTAAATGGTTTTTCTTTTCCGCTGCGTAGTTTGATGTTGAGGACTTCGTGTTTCCTCTTCGGGACGCGAGTTATTTTTTTGAATCGAGTCGAAAAATTTTCATACTCACAAATGTGCTTTTGGAAAATGATTTGAAAACGAAAGGGGTATTGAATTGAGTTAGTTGTGTCAAGTGTTAGTGTGTATGTGTAGTGTGTAGATGCACTGTAGCGCACCGCGAACGCGGGGTTTCTCGGGGTGTTACAGAAACCTCTCATCCATCTCTCTATAAGACTTAGTGAGATAATTTTGTGGCTCAGTCACCCTTCTTTGGAATACGATTACTAAACGCTGTCCCACACCGAGCTCATCGACTCTGGCTATGAGGAGTTGGATATTCCCCTGCTAGCTCTGCTGTATCTCAAGCAGCTGCTATAGGTGTTGCTGGTGTGTCTACAGCAGGTGCTGTTGATATGTCTGCTGCATCTGATACATTTGCTGGTGATGCGTCTGCTGCATCTGGTACATCTGTTGTAGATACTGTCTCGTGTCTCATCCACTGGCCTTATCCTTCTGAGGGTCAATGGCGACGATGCGATCTCCTTCATTGGCATTGGCTTAGAAGTGGATGCCCCATGATCACTCTTCAACACCTAAGCGTCGTTGACTTTCACGAGTCTCATCCTTATCAAATGAGTCTTGTCAAATATGTCGGTGCATCTGTGAGCTATTCTCTACTCGCTAACTTGTAGCTGAATCCTAACTTGTTCGATAATCTTCAGAATCAGTGCCCCGTACGGTAGATTTGTCCTGGTTGTCCTCCCGATCTCATGCATATGACTTAAAATTAAAAAGTCATGGTCAAAATGATTCTCGTTGCATAGTTTTTCCATGATATACAGGTCCATGCAGCTCACGAGATTTCGATGTCTATCTCGCGGCAGAAGGGTGTAGGTTAGCATATTAAGAAGAACCTGATCTCTAACATTGTGGCTTCACGAATACTCCAATGTTGGAATTGCTATGAATTCCTCGTAGGAACTTTACTCCCTCGGGCAATTTGAAAAAATGACAATTTTTGGAAGCATGATAATATTGCTCCGCCCCTTCCATGGTAAACCACGGCACTTCATTTACCATCTTTAGACGTATCATAAGCTCTGTACCAAGGATGTACGTTCTCAAACCAGTCAAATTTTCATTTTTCCCTATTGCTGTTAAGTTCACGCAGAAAAAATAAACTTATCTTTCGCAGCTATCGCCACTCAATGCATAGACCCCTTGTAGGCCGATGCTGTCAAATATTTTTTCGATCTTTAACGACTTTTAATTCTAAAGTCAACATTCATGCAATAATTATTTAAGCATTTTCGCAAATCTTGCTCCCACTTCTTTTGGCAATCTTCATTCAAACATTATATGGCAAGATATTGTTAAGTTCACGTAGAAGAAAATTTGATATGTTATGCAAATATGACATTATAAATCAGATTTGATAAAATTTTAAAAAATCTTAACTTAATCTGTAAATTTTTGTGAATTTCTAACATTTATACGATTTATTGTAATTGTTTTATAAAATAATTAACTAAAATTATAATAAATCGTACAAGTGTTAGAAACTCACAAAAATTTTCAGATTATCTTTCAATGATGTGCTGATCGTACAAGTGTTAGAAAATCACAAAAATTTTCAAATTATCTTTCAATGATGTACTGAATATATGGTAAAAATTTCCAGTAAATTGAATGTCGTTTGGTATTTTTATAAAATTAATTTATATGTGACCCTCATTCCTTCTTCACTTTATAAATTAATTTAAAAAAAATTACAAATGATATTTAATTTACTTAAAATTTTTACCACATGTTCATCACAACATAAAAAGATAATATGACATTGTTCGTGATTTTTTAACACTTGTACGATTTATTATAATTGTTTTATAAAATAATTAACTAATTTTATAATAAATCATACAAGTGTTAAAAAATCACGAAAAATTTCAAATTATCTTCCCATAATGTTTGAACATGTGGTAAAAGTTTCAAATAAATTGAATATCGTTTGGTAATTTCTTAAAAATTAACTTATAAAGTGAAAAAGGAACTGTAGAACGGGAGGCGTTGACCCTAACGCGGCCCCCCATTCTCTTTGTAAAATGAAAATTGAGGGCTATCAGGCATCATCAGTTTGTTAGGTTTTTGATAATTTGAGGTTTATTTTATTAGGGTTAATACTTTAAGAATTTTTTTTAAAAAAAAATTGATATTTTGAGGTTTAAAATTGTTTTTATCCAACTTAAAAACCAAAAATGGTAGATTTAAAAGTTCTTAATTTTGCCCTAGAAAAATTGATATGAATAAAATTAAAGTTGTATTAGAAAGGTCATTTAAATGTTTTTACATTTTTTTTTTATAAATACGAGCAAAAATTAACAAAATTATATTCCGAAATAAGCTATACTGACCGAAAATGTAGCATTTTTCAATAATTCATACCAATTCACTAAATTATTTGAACTTTCATGTAAAAGATTTATAGACGGAGTTAATAATTTGTCTAATATATTCAAATCTCTTCTTTCTTGATTCAATTGATTGAGAGGAATTCTTAGGATACCAACAAACAAAATAAATAAAGTTAACAAAAAGATAGGAAAAAAGATACGTGAAAACAAAACTAAAACCGAACCAAATAGAACTAAATAACGTGATACAAATATGACGTATAACCGAGTCGAACTGGACATCAGGCGAACTCATCATGACATGGAAAAATAATATTTTTAAAATATTTGAAGAAAGGAAAAATAAAAAGCAATTTAAAAGTGGGACTGACATAGTTTTAATTTGCAATAGATAAAAGGTGGTCCATAATCCTCAACAAAATTTAGTATGTTATGTAAATATGACATTATAACTAAAATTTGATAAAATAAAAAAAAACTTCATACCTAGCTAATGAACGTAGAGAAATATCGTCAAAGCAAGTAAATAGTAGATAGAGTATTGAAAGTTTTAAGTGTGATTTGAAAGAAAGAAAAAAAGAGGAGAGCTCTTTAAATATTGAACCGACCGCCTTCCCTCACTAAAAGACAAAATTCGTGAATTAAATAACAGTAAAAAATCAAGAGAACAGTAAGAGAATTTACTTCTACATTTTAGAGAACCGTGAGAGAATTCTTATACTAAATTTAACTAGAGTATAATACATTATGCTTTGATAGATGGATATTTTAAGAGAGCAATAAAGATCCTCGAAGATATACTATGATTGTAATAACCCAGAAATTTTGAATTTTTATTTTTATTTCTGAGATTTTTAAATTTAGTTTCGGTCGGAGTTTTGAGAAATATTTCAACGGAAAATTTAAATTTTAAGACTCGGAGCCTACTTTTGCGATGGTTTTCGGAATTTAAAGTCGGGAGGTCGAGAAATTAACGAAATTACGGGTGATTAAAACACGTGAGGGCATTTTGGTAATTTGTAATTAAATTAAAAAAATAAAAAAATAAAAAATATATGTTATATGGTGGAATGGCTTTGGGTGGAAGCCATTCCACCGTGTTGTCGAGCGGCCGAGAGGAGAGAGCGCCCGAGAGAGAGAACCAGCTGATCGAAGAGGGGGGTGCTGCCGACGAACGACGGTCGTGCGAAAGTGGTGCCGACGAGCTGAAGTGAGGAGCTGTTTTGCCTTCCCGCGCTGAGAAACTGAAGGTGAGTTCTCCCCTGTTTTTTTTCGGTTCTGTCGATCGAGCGTGAAAGTTCGGTTGTTCTTCAAATCCCGACGGTTAGAGCTCGGTTGTTGGGGCATTTTAGAACCGAGTGTGTGTGTTCTGGAGCCAGTGTGTGGCTCAGCTCTCCCGCGACGAAACCGATCGGGAACAAGGAGTTTCCCTTCAGTTTTGCCCTGCTCTGATGGCCGAGCGTGGGGTTGTTTTACCCTCGGCATTTCAGGGGATTATGTGATAAATTTAGAAGGAATGAGGGAGGGGTTCATGGCTCAATGAACCGATTGAGAATTCCTCGGTTTTGGGGAGAAAATCGTGAAGGTTTTTGGCGCTGCTATGCTGTTTTCTAATTAGGAATTCCCTAAATTGTTAATGTATGCATTGGTGGGTCGAAATGTGATTGTTCGGTGAAGGAATTGGCGAGATTGGATCGAAGTTGAATTTTTGGCTATTTTTCGTATAAAAAAAGATTCTGTTTTTGGCCGTTTTGGTTAGGCTTAGGTTGATCGTTTTAAATTCTGTTTTGTGGGTTAAAAATACGTTGTTAGAGGAACGTATGGCCGCTGAAATTGTTCGATTTTGATATCCGACGCGAAAGTTATGCGCGTCGGAAGTTTATGTCGGATTTTAGTCCGGGTCAAATTAGTGAGCGTTTTTCGTGAAATTTTGACGTGTGATAGTGGCCTGTCTGTTTTTGGTGCGTAAAGCCGAATTGAGTGAGTTTTGGTTGAAGAAAAACAAAGGTTGAAATTTTGTAAAAAAATGGTAGATTCAGTTTTTGGCGTTTTTTGCCTGTCTACGGCTTACCGTTTTAAAATCCGTCTTAGTATGTTAGACTAGAATCCTAAGGAAACGTTTAGCCACTTGAATCGCTCGATTCCGTTGGGACGCAAAAGTTATGCGCGTCCAAACTTTGGGCTGGTTTTCGGCCAAACCAAACCAATTGCCCGTTTTAGTTGGAATTTCATGAGTTTAGTTAAGGAAGGTTATTTTTAGCTATTTGGTGGATTTTGAGATAAATATTGATGAGTGGTTGTTTGTGTTTTAGGTTGAGACACTTTTTTTGGCGAAGCTGTGTATCGAGCGAGCTTAGGACGCCAGGTAAGTAGTGCATGCATGTGTTTTGCCCAAGTGGGCCTACACCGTAAAACTTTAGGATTTTATGTTGTTGATTGTAGTGTGCGTGCGTATTATTTGACATGCATCATATTTTAAAAACATGAACGAAAATGGTTTTGAACATGTTTTGAGTATCTGGTGAGACGTGTGGCGATGGACCGCGGATCCCGCTAGTGTGCGGGCCGGTGCTTCACCAGTCGCGGATTCCACTCGAGGGGTAGGCCGGCTCGGCCGTCATGCAGCATGAATGTGTTGACGGTAAGGGTGATGGGTAGTGGTACCGCGGATCCTACTAGTGTGTGGGCCGGTGCAACACCAGTCGCGGATTCCACTCGAGGGGTGGGCCGGTTGGGCTATCGTAAAACGTGTGTGTGTGGCAACTGTAGCTCCGTGCTGAGGAGGCTGGGATGGGGGCGACGTGTCAGGGTGTAGAGTGGCGCGAGGTACACCCTTACCCTGATGTGGTTGCCGTGTGGTGATGCGTGTGTGTAGCCTGTGGGCCTCGTTGCTGGGGAGTCCGGGACGGTGGCGACGTGTCAGGGTATAGGGTCGCGTGAGGTTCGTCCTTACCCTGGTGCGGCTGCACTACGTGTCACAGATGTGACAACATGAGTGTGAGTGTAGAAACTGCATGTGATAGGATTGCATTGTCGGCTTTTACTTTCATATCGCATTACTTACTGAGCGTCAGACTTATGTTGTGTGTTCTATGGTGTAGGTGCTGACGATCTAGCTGGTGAGCCTCGAGAGCCTAGTCCTGAGCCGTAGGATGGTTGGCGGCGTGTGACCGAGCATCGGATGGCGGATTTTGTTAGGGCGACCCGACCCGTGGAGATGGTAGGTGGTGGCCTGGTTGGTTGCGAGTATTTTTCTTTTGTGGTGATTATGTACAGTCGATGAGATGAGTTGTATATGCGTCAGTGTATAGGTGTATATGGAGTGCGTGTGATTTTGGTGATGTACGCATATATTTTACATGTAGGAGCTTGGAATTGCTCTATACTGTGAATTTTCTTCGTTTGGAACTGATGGATTTTCGTTGTCTTCATACTCCGATTGTGTTATGGTGATGTCTCTGGATGATGGATAGATAAATATTGTTAGTTTTGGTGAACTGTGTGCAGGGTTTTAAATTTTTGGGGTAGCCAGTTTTTAGGCGTTCCTCTGCCGAAATTTCGGGAGAGGGGTTGGAAGTCGAGAGGATATGAAATAAGTTGAGGTGTGTACAGTGAATGCTAGAGAAGTGTAGATGGGCGTGGAAGTGCTGCGTGATCGCAGGTGCGCGGGACACGCGGCCCTGCAGGTACTTATGGGTCGTGCGGCCCCGGGTGAGGGCGAACGTGCGGTACAGCGGCAGGGTGCGTGGGGCACGCGGTGCTGTGAGCGTGCGCGAGGTGCAGTGACATTGAGTTGGCACGTGCGGCACAGCGAGGGTGCGCGCGGGGTGTCGAAGTGGGGACGTGAGAGCACGACACCAGATTGTGTGGTTTGAGGGGTGCATTGGATCCTTACTTAGGATTTTGAGTCTTACCGTTTTATCTTAAACTATTTTAAATGGTTCTTTTCTGCTGCGTAGTTTTTATGTTGAGGATTTCGTGTTCCCTCGTCAGAACGCGAGTTGTTTTCGAATCGAGTCGCGAATTTTTCATACTCACAATTGCTCTTTTTAAAATGATTTGAAAACGAAAGGGGTATTAAATTGAGTGAGTTGCGTCAAGGGTTAGTGTCGGTAGTGTGTAGATGCACTGTAGCGCATCGAGAACGCGGAGTTTTTTTTTCTCTCGGGGGTATTACAGTTATGGTATCAGAGCCATGGGGTAGACGTCGTTCAAAGTATTGCCTAACACCACTAGCCGCTGCACGGGAGCACTCCACCAACTGTAAGTGTTTAGATTTGAATTTATTGTAGTACTAATGTGAGCTTTATATTTATGTTAAAAGTAGAAAATGTGAGGAGAGGCGAGGGGTAGAGGTAGAGGGCGGCCACGACGAGAGGCGACTCCTAGAGCTGTGGGCGACATGGATGATACCGTCCGGCAGATTACCGAGTTGGTCCACTGTCAGTCTCAGCAATTGGAGAGGTTTATGAGCAGGGACGACCAGGGTCAGTCTAGCGCCCAGGGTTCGTCTGACAGAGGGGGTGACAGGCTGCATAGACTTAAACCCCCGACCTTTGACGGATCATCTCCGGATCCTCTCAGTGCTGAGGAATGGATACGGAGTATGGAGAGGATGATGAGTTTTGCCAAGGTAGAAGAGCATGACAGAGTTTCTAGTGCAACATTCTATCTTGTCAAGAATGCGAGCCATTGGTGGGATACTGTGGCGACCACGAGAAATGTGGAGGCCATGACCTTGGAGAGTTCAGGTCGGTGTTTTTCGGCAAGTATTTCAGTCACTCAGTCAGGACACAGAAGATGGTGGAGTTTGCACAGTTGAAGCAGACCGGCACTGTGGCCGAGTATGTACGGCAGTTCGAAGCCTTGTCGTGGTTTGCAGGACATTTGGTGAGCCTCGATGAGAATAAGGTACATCAATTTGTGCAGGGCCTGAAGCCGGATATTTATATGGGCATGCAGATTGTGGGGACTCGAGGCATGCCGTACGAGGAGGTGGTAGCGAAGGCCCTTGACATTGAGTAGGCTCAGGCGAAGCTTCCTAGTTATCGAGAGGTACCCAGAGAGCAGCCTCGGAGATCATTTAGAGAGTCGCTGCCACAGGCCAGCGGGGAGGTGTCCGTGCAGAAGGGCCTAAAGAGGCCTAGTGACAGTTCTAGCAGCCAGGGGAGTATTAAGAGGCTGAAGGGGTCGGGACAGTTTCCAGTGTGCCCGAAATGTCAGAGGAGCCACCCGGGCGAGTGCAAAACGGGCCTAGTGCGGTGTTATAACTGTGGCGAGGTGGGCCACATGTCTAGAGAGTGCCAGAAGCCGCGTCAGAACCACTGCTTCAACTGTAATGAGGTGGGACACTTTGTCACCAGATGCCCAGCGGCGAGCAGGGCGTCAGCCAGAGTTACACCGAGGGTCTTTGCCCTTTTTGAACCAGATGATGCTGCCCAGCCATCAGTGATTGCAGGTAACATTTTTGTTTCTGGTGTAGCAGCTTATACCTTGATTGATACGGGTGCTACGCACTCTTTTGTGTCGACGGGCTTTGTGGTTAAGGCCAACTTGGAGTTCAGTCCCGCCGAGCGACATTATGATGTGACTTTGCCATCCGGGGAGCATTTGTATTCAGAACAGGTGGTGCGGGGCAATATTGTGACAGTGGGGAGCAAGCAGTTATATGCCGAGCTAGTTATGCTCCATATGAGCGGTTATGAGGTGATATTGGGAATGGACTGGCTATTCAGGCATCATGCGGAGATGGACTGCAGGACCAGAGAGGTTCATTTCCGGCCCCCGGGCGGGGAGAGCTACACATTTAAAGCAAGTAAAGGTCTTGCCAGGATTTCTGCTATATTTTCTCGTCAAGCTCCACGGGTGTTGGGCATGGGTTGCCAGGGGTTTTTGGTAAGTGTCGGGGATGCGCAGTCACAGGGTGATACTCGGATACAGGATATTCTTTTTGTGCAGGAGTTCCCGGAAGTGTTTCGTGATGATTTGCTAGGTTTGCCCCCTGACAGGGACATTGAATTTGAGATGGATGTTTTTCAGGTGCCGAGCCAGTGTGTAAGAACCCCTACAGATTAGCACCTACTGAACTTAAGGAGCTGAAGGCTCAGTTGGAGGAACTGACAGATAAGGGCTTTATATGCCCTAGTTTTTCACCTTGGGGAGCGCCTGTTCTGTTCATCAAGAAGAATGACGGATCCCTACGTATGTGTATTGACTACCGAGAGCTGAATAAGTTGACGGTGAAGAACAGGTACCCATTGCCGAGAATTGACGATTTGTTTGATCAGCTGCAGGGTGCCCGAGTGTTTTCTAAAATTAACCTAAGGTCCGGCTATCATCAGTTAAAAGTGAAGGAGAAAGATGTACCGAAGATGGCCTTCAGGACGAGGTATGGGCACTTCGAGTTCCTGGTTATGTCTTTCGGGTTGACCAATGCCCCTGCAACATTCATGGATCTGATGCACAGAGTGTTCAGGGAGTACCTGGACAAGTTTGTGATTGTGTTTATCGATGACATCCTGATCTACTCGCGGAGTGAGGAGGAGCACAGGGAGCACCTGAGGATTGTATTGACTATTTTGAGCCAGCATCAGCTGTATGCTAAGTTCTCAAAGTGCGAGTTTTGGTTGGACATGATTCACTTCTTGGGGCATGCTATCTCCTCTAAGGGTATTTCAGTTGATCCGGTGAAGGTTCAGGCTATAAAGGAGTGGCCGCGGCCGACTAGTGCTAGCGAAATACGCAGTTTTCTGGGGTTGGCTGGATATTATCGGAGATTCATTGAGGGGTTCTCTAAGATCTCGGCCCCCTTGACCCGGCTGACCAGGAAGAATGCAAAGTATGAATGGACCGACAGGTGTGAGGACAGCTTCCAGACATTGAAGCAGAGGTTGACTACGGCTCATGTACTGACACTGCCCGTGGAAGGAGAGAAGTTCTGTTTTTATTGTGATGCCTCCAGGATCGGTTTGGGGTGTGTTTTGATGCAGAGTGGGAGAGTCATTGCCTATGCTTCTAGGCAGTTGAAGGCTTACGAGCAGAACTATCCTACTAACGATTTAGAGCTGGCAGCTGTTGTGTTTGCACTAAAGATTTGGAGGCATTATCTTTATGGGCAGCAGTGCGAGATTTACTCAGACCATCAGAGCTTGAGCTACATTTTCACGCAGAAGGAGTTGAATTTGAGACAGAGAAGATGGCTCGAGCTGGTCAAGGACTACGATTTGGAGATCAGATCCACCCGGGGAAGGCGAACGTGGTGGCGGATGCGTTGAGTAGGGTGAGAGCTTCGACTTCTGCCATGATTACGATACTGCCTGTTGAGTTAGTGACAGAGATGCATAGTTTTGGTCTGAAGGTAGTTTCTGATCTTGCAGCCACTCTTTCTGCCTTGTCATTGAGGCCGACTATTCTGGACAGGATCAGACAGACTCAGGATACTGATTCAGAGTGTAGCGAGCTGAAGGCGAGTATGGAGGCCAGCCTGATTCTGAGTTCAGCTATTCTGAGGACGGGATTATGAAATTTTGGGATAGATGGTACGTCCCGAGGGATGAGGAGCTGAGGAGGGATATATTATCAGAGGCCCATTCATCTTCTTTCTCTGTGCATCCGGGAAGCACTAAGATGTATAGTGATTTGAAGCAGCACTATTGGTTGCCTAACATGAAACGAGCAGTGGCTGAGTATGTTGAGGCCTGCGTAGTCTGTCAGCAGGTGAAGGCGGAGCATTAACGACCGTCGAGGATGCTCCAACCATTGCCTATATCGGAGTGGAAGTGGGAGCGAATCACCATGGATTTTGTGGTAGAACTACCGAGGACTGCCAAGGGCCATGACGCGATCTGGGTGATTGTGGACAGGTTGATGAAGTCTTCTCACGTTTTTCCTGTGAGGATGACTTATACGATGGATCAGTTTGCCCAGTTGTATATTCAGGAGATAGTCACACTTCATGGGATCCCGGTGTCGATTGTTTCAGACCGAGACCACAGGTTCACGTCCAAGTTTTGGAGGAGTCTACATAAGGCTATGAGCACCAGATTAGATTTCAGTACGGCCTTTCATCCCCAGACCGATGGGCAGTCAGAGCGGACTATACAGATTTTGGAGGATATGCTCAGGGCTTGTGTGTTGGAGTTTCAGGCGACTTGGAGCAAGTTCTTACCGCTAGTGGAATTCTCGTATAATAACAGCTATCAGTCCACCATTGGTATGGCGCCATACGAGGCCCTCTATGGAAGGAAGTGCAGGTCGCCATTATATTGGGATGAGGTTGGGGAGGCCCGATTGATAGGTCCTGAGATTTTACAGCAGACTGTCGACAAGATTTCTGTGATACGGAAGAGGATTGAAGCGGCTTAGAGTCGACAGAAGAGTTACGCTAATCAGAGACGTCGGGAGTTGGAGTTTGATGAGGGCGACGAGGTTTTTCTGAAGGTCTCGCCGTTCAAGGGAGTGGTAAGGTCCGGGAAGCGGGGGAAGCTCAACCCTCGGTTTGTGGGACCATTCCCAATTGTCAGGCAGATTGAGAAAACTGCATACCAGCTTCAGTTGCCTGCGTCGATGGATGCCATCCATGATGTTTTTCATGTCTCGATGCTGAGGAAGTGTATACGCGATTTCTCTCAGGTAGTGCCGCAACAGGATATAGAGATCCAGCCGACGCTGTCCTACGAAGAAAAACCAGTGAGGATCTTAGGATTAGCTGTGAAGGTGCTGCGCAACAAGGAGATTCCGCTGGTCAAAATGATGTGGCGTAACCATGGCATAGAGGAGATTACTTGGAAGCGGCGTGATGACATGGAGCGGCAGTATCCCGACTTATTCGGTACATAAATTTTAGGGACAAAATTCTTATAAGGGGGGGGATGTAATAACCCGGAAATTTTGAATTTTTATTTTCATTTCTGAGATTTTTAAATTTAGTCTCGGTCGGAGTTTTGAGAAATATTTCAACGGAAAATTTAAATTTTAAGACTCGGAGCCTACTTTTGCGATGGTTTTTGGAATTTAAAGTTGGGAGGTCGAGAAATTAACGAAATTACGGACGATTAAAACACGTGAGGGCATTTTGGTAATTTGCAATTAAATTAAAAAAATAAAAAATATATGTTATATGGTGGAATGGCTTCGGGTGGAAGCCATTCCACCGTGTTGTCACGCGGCCGAGAGGAGAGAGCGCCCGAGAGAGAGAACCAGCCGATCGAAGAGGGGGGTGCTGCCGACGAACGACGGCCGTGCGAAAGGGGTGCCGACGAGCTGGAGTGAGGAGCTGTTTTGCCTTCCCGCGCTGAGAAACCGAAGGTGAGTTCTCCCCTTTTTTTTTCGGTTCTGTCAACCGAGTGTGAAAGTTTGGTTGTTCTTCAACTCCCGACAGTTAGAGCTCGGTTGTTGGGGCATTTTAGAACCGAGTGTGTGTGTTTTGGAGCCAGTGTGTGGCTCGGCTCTCCCTTTGGTTTTGCCCTACTCTGATGGCCGAGCGTGGGGTTGTTTTGCCCTCAGCATTTCAGGGGATTATGTGATAAATTTAGAAGGAATAAGGGAGGGGTTCAGGGCTCAATGAACCGATTGAGAATTCCTCGGTTTTGGGGAGAAAATTGTGAAGGTTTTTGGTACTGCCATGCTGTTTTCTAATTAGGAACTCCCCAAATTGTTAATGTATGCATTGGTGGGTCGAAATGTGATTGTTCGGTGAAGGAATTGGCGAGATTGGATCGAAGTTGAATTTCGGCTATTTTTCGTATAAAAAAAGATTCTGTTTTTGGCCGTTTTGGCTAGGCTTAGGTTGAACGTTTTAAATTCTGTTTTGTGGGTTAAAAATAGGTTGTTAGAGGAACGTATGGCCGCTGGAATCGTTCGATTCCAATATCCGACGCGAAGTTATGCGCGTCGAAAGTTTATGTCGGATTTTGGTCCGGGTCAAATTAGTGAGCGCTTTTAGTGGAATTTCGACGTGTGATAGTGGCCTGTCTGTTTTTGTTGCGTAAAGCCGAATTGAGTGAGTTTTGGTCGAAGAAAAACAAAGGTTGAAATTTTGTAAAAAAAAGGCAGATTCGGTTTTTTGCGTTTTTCGCCTGTCTGCGGCTTACCGTTTTAAAATCTGTATTAGTATGTTAGACTAGGTTCCTAAAGGAACGTTTAGCCGCTTGAATCGTTCGATTCCGTTAACGGACGCAAAAGTTATGCGCGTTTGAACTTTGGGCTGGTTTTTGGCCAAACCAAACCAATGGCCCGTTTTGGTTGGAATTTCATGAGTGTAGTTAAGAAAGGTTATTTTTAGCTATTTAGTGGATTTTGAGATAAATATTGATGAGTGGTTGTTTGTGTTTTAAGTTGAGACACTTTTTTTGGCGAAGCTGTACATCGAGCGAGCTTAAGACGCCGTGCATGCATGTGTTTTGCCCAAGTGGGCCTACACCGTAAAACTTTAGGATTTTATGTTGTTGATTGTAGTGTGCGTGCGCATTGTTTGACATGCATCATATTTTAAAAACGTGAACGAAAATGGTTTTGAGCATGTTTTGAGTATGTGGTGAGACGTGTGGCGGTGGTACTGCGGATCCCGCTAGTGTGCGGGCCGGTGCTTCACCAGTCGCTGATTCCACTCGAGGGGTGGGCCGGCTGGGCCGTCATGCGGCATGAATGTGTTGAGGGTGAAAGTGATGGGGAAGTGGTACTGCGGATCCTACTAGTGTGTGGGCCGATGCAACACCAGTCGCGGATTCCACTCGAGGGGTGGGCCGGCTGGGCTGTCGTGAAACGTGTCTGTGGCAACTGTGGCCACGTGCTGGGGAGGCTGGGATAGGGGCGACGTGTCAAGGTGTAGAGTGGTGCGAGGTACACCCTTACCCTAATGTGAATGCCGTGTGGTGATGCGTGTATATAGCTTGTGGGCCTCGTTGCTGGGGAGTCCGGGACGGTGGCGACGTGTCAGGGTGTAGGGTGGCGTGAGGTTTCTCCTCACCCTAGTGCGCATGTACTACGCGTCACAGATGTGACAACATGAGTGTGAGTGTAGAGACTGCATGTGATAAGATTGCATTGTCGGCTTTTACTTTCATATCGCATTACTTACTAAGCGTTAGGCTTATGTTGTGTGTTCTATGGTGTAGGTGCTGACGATCTAGCTGGTGAGCCTCGAGAGCCTAATTCTGAGGCGTAGGATGGTTGGCGGCGTGTGACCGAGCACCGGATGATGGATTTTGTTAGGGCAACCCGACCCGTGGAGATGGTAGATGGTGGCCTGGTTGGTTGCGAGTATTTTTCTTTTGTGGTGATTATATACAGTCGATGAGATGAGTTGTATATGCGTCAGTGTATAGGTGTATATGGAGTGCTTGTGATTTTGGCGACGTACGTATATATTTTACATGTAGGAGCTTGGAATTGCTCTATACTGTGAATTTTCTTCGTTTGGAACTGATGGATTTTCGTTGTCTTCATACTCCGATTGTGTTATGGTGATGTCTCTGGATGATGGATAGATAAATATTGTTAGTTTTGGGGAACTGTGTGCAGGGTTTTTAATTTTTGGGATAGTCAATTTTTAGGCGTTGCTCTGCCAAAATTTCGGGAGAGGGGTTGGGAGTCGAGAGGATATAAAATAGGTTGAAGTGTGTACAGTGAATGCTAGAGAAGTGTAGATGGGCGTGGAAGTGCGGCGTGATCGCAGGGGCGCGGGGCACGCGGCCCTGCGGGTACTCACGGGTCTTGCGGCGCCGTGTGAGGGCGTGCGCGTGGACGTGCGGTACAGCGGCAGGGTGCGTGGGGCATGCGGCGCTGTGAGCGTGCGCGAGACACAGTGACGTTGAGTTGGCACATGCGGCACAGCGAGCGTGCGCGCGGGGTGTCGAAGTGGGGACGTGAGAGCACGACACCGGATTGTGTGGTTTGAGGGGTGCATTGGATCCTTACTTAGGATTTTGAGTCTTACCGTTTTTTATCTTAAACTATTTTAAATTGTTCTTTTCCGCTGCGTAGTTTTTATGTTGAGGATTTCGTGTTCTCTCGTCGGGACGCGAGTTGTTTTCGAATCGAGTCTCGAATTTTTCATACTCACAATTGTTTTTTTGAAAATGATTTGAAAACGAAAGGGGTATAAAATTGAGTGAGTTGCGTCAAGGGTTAGTGTCGGTAGTGTGTAGATGCACTATAGCGCACTGAGAACGCGGGATTTTTTTTTTCTCTCGGGAGTGTTACATTGAATTTTTGTGACAGTTAGAGCAACATTTGTTGTTGGATGAACATATGTTTTGGCTGGTTGTTAAAAAATGAATTTCATTGTAATTTTTTATGTTTCATCATTAGAAGAATCCGTCTTTAAGAGTGAACATTCATTTGTTGAGATAGAAATACCAGTTAACGAACCAGTGCTAAATGTAGTAGGCTTAAATATTATGATAGCTTTCTTTCGTGGTGTAACTACTGATATACCAATGAGTTGTTGAATATCAAATTGTATGAAGTATTTTTCAATCAATCTAGTTGTATCAAAATAAGTTGTATCGAAAGAATTGTAAATAGATTATTTATCATTACAAAATTCTTGATTGAAAATTTTGAAATTTTAATTGAACATTCGTTTTAGGTCTAAAACATATCCTATCAATGTTAATCTAATCCAATCTATGAAAAAAGTGGAAGGTATATCAAGGGTATGTTTTAATTTAGCCAATAATCATTGTTTATCTCAGACTTACGGTTTTTGGAGCGAAAAGTTTTGAATTTAAAGTTGGTTTGTTAAGTAATGGAATTCAGAGTTTTTTAGAAGCTTTGGATAGTTTTTCATCAAAGAGATTTAGCAAATCGAATACTCTATCAATCGAAGAGTCCAATAGTCAAGTCAATCGATGTAGACGGGTGAACCCCACTATTTCACGGTCGATCAGACTTTCTTAAGTCGACTGAGACACATATTAAAGTCGAATTTTTTGTGGGATTGTTTTTGTAAGACCTTTGAGTTGGTTTTTACCCCTTCTATGCATTCCAAGAAACCTTTTTCAGAGTTTAGATCTCCTATTAATGATGATATATGTGTCAGATACCAAAAATTAATCATTGATTGGATTACTTGGAATTTGAGCTTGTGATAATGATACACCTGATCTAGTTAAGAGACTTACGTATTACATAAAATGGTCCATACATTATTTTATAAAACTTATTTTGAGATGTGATATCATATTTTCATTACATGATCTGTCTTTAAATCGCGTTGATTTATATTATGTGTATTTTTACTGTTGCGATTTATTTGAGAATGGATATCTATTATTTTGAGCTATTGATAAACTCAATCGTGTAAACAAGATCCATGTGGAGGTCTTTGTTTATATTTGTATTTGTGTTTTGTTAAATAGAGTACTACGATACGACAGTTGAATGTACTATGTCTTTGGGTGCAAAATCTTAAACATATCATTGTTAAATCTTTAGGGTTAATCATACTCTAATTTGTAATTTCTTTAAGTCTTTCGCCATTATATTAATTATTTATTGTCAAGGGTTAGATAATTTAATTTATTTTTAGGTCTGGTCATTCCTCGTTTCATTACTACATTCTTTTGAATCTTGACAAGTTTTCTGTTATGA
>CM039526.1:1695015-1744418 GCA_022433055.1 Begonia peltatifolia | reverse complement strand
AGATAAATCATTTCATTGATATGAAGTCTCGGTCTTGCTATTAGAATATTATTTGTTTTGAATAGAATACTGTTAAAATTTATCATATTACTAGTTATACTAGGCTACTATAAAAACTTTACTAATAAACCGTTTAATAGAATATCTCTTAAGAAATATTCTCGTAGTCTTTGTATCTACTAGGCAGGCCGTCATAATCCATTAAATTATAACAGGAACTAGAGAGGGCCTTCCATATCTCCTTGGAAAATCTTGAAGCAAGACATGCTAAAAATTATAAAGAATTAGAATTATCAGTTAATTATGGTTACACAGGAGTCAATAGCCAAAATTGGTAGTTAAATGGGTAATGAGTTCATCTAAGTGAGAGAGAGAGAGAGTGAGAGAGAGAGAGAGAGAGAGAGACCCCCACAAAGTTTAGAGGGAGAAAAAAGATAGCGAGCGGGTGAGGTGAAGCCACACAAGTCAAAGAAAAACAAAAATGGCAGGCAGTAAAGGCTTTTTAAGCAGGGTGGCCGGTGGGAAAGAAGTAGACAGAGAAGGAGACAACTCCAATGGAAAGAAAAACTCACATGGAATGCTGTTAGGAATCATATAAAAAAAGATTTACACGTGCCATCTCCCCATCAACTCCCAAACAGGGCCACAGACAACAATTACTCTCAGACGAGCCCTACTAATTTTGAGGACCCAAAACCTAACCTTTAGCCATTAATGAAAGTCGCCGCAGAACTAACACTGCCCGCCTTCTATTTTTACAGTCTCTTATCTCATTATTTCTTAGCCAACTTCTTGGGTTGATCCATGAACTCGCATGCCAGTGAAGGAAAATATAATACTAAAAACAACACAATGAAAATTAAGATCGACAAGAAAACACAATACTAAAACAAGAGCTCGTAAGAATAATGCTACGTTTGCTTATTCTCTTAAAATAATTATTGATGTGAGAAATAATTATTAGTACAATCAATATAATATATCAACTATTTATAATTTATTATATTAATTACACTAATAATTATTTTACACGTCAATAAATATTTTAAGATAGTAAAATAAATGTAATATTACTCGAGAATGCAAAGGTCATGGAAGAAAATTTCTTTGTGTCAAATATGTAAAACCACCATCTTTAAATTTTGGCTTGCAATGGGAAGTTACAAAATGACTTGTCTTCCCACAAATACAATTTGTGGTTACCAAATATACGAAGGAAGTTACGATTTGATGTAAAATGAATAGTGAGCTTTTACCATGCAGGCAAGAGTCTATATGAAACAATACTTCAATACTTCAGCCTAAAACCTAATTTTGAATTGGAAAGAGAAGAGGAACGACCATTTGAGAGAGAACAACATGTGAGAGATGGTTTTTTCCGGAGATATTCAAAATTTTAGAATTTGTTTGCACCATCCCGCAATGTTTGTGGAGAACGTTTTTGGGTAACTTAGATATCCTATAAGTTTCGCATCTTTAAGTAAAAACTCATGTTTTAGCATAGGATTTTATTGTAGATCTAAAATCTTGATAAAAGAATGCTAGATTGACTTCATTGGAGGATGAATCTAGAAGTGAATAAGAAAATTAAAAAGGGTAAGTATAGAAATAACCATAATTTCCTTTTTGACATTCAGATTTAGAGTTTTATTTGAAAAGTTTAGAGTTTTGGGTTTTCACTTGAACATGATGAGTAAAACTTAATGATTTATACACAAATCGTTATAGCATTAGTCTTGCATGGTTTATTGTTGATTAGAAATCGAAAAGTCGAAAAATATCAAAGTTTCTAGGCAAACATTGTTTGTGCAATCGTAGCTCCATGGTCTGGCTGACTAGACCAATTGAATTGGTTGATCGAACAACTGCTTGCCTATTGTTCGACTGGTGGATGTTTGAACCCTATTTTTAGAGCTACTTTAGTGGGATTATTTTCACAAGTCCTTGAGTTTGTTAGTGTTGATTTTTTGTGATCCATGCGCATGGCGGAATTCACTTTTATTTATAATAATAGTGACATGCGTTACCCTCGTGTTTTTAAAACTATTTTAAAATTACAAATAACCACAAATTGAATCGTCAGTCTAAAAGAAAATATTATGATAAATATATATTTTTTAAAAATATAAACAATTTATATTAAATTGAAAATGTGGTCTAACATCCTCGTTGGCCACATTTTCGATTTGATACAGGGTTTGATATCATTTAACGACCTATTTTCCCAGTAAGATATTATTCGCTTTGGGGAGCGGACTTCTTAGTCGGTCACCCAATATAGTATTACTCTCATCGAAGCATTTGTAACTTTGGAGTTCTTATGAGATCCATTGTCAATTGTACTCCAAAACTTGTCTTACTATCTTGGGGGATTTCCTTATATATATTTTATTTTCATGTACCTTTCAAGCGATGTGGGATTATGACGACTCTCTTTTTACGACCCGAGATTTGCCTATACTTGAATCTGAGATTTTCTAACACTCAGCTTAGATCTCGAGGTTTACTCCGTAACCCGAGATTTGCCTCACAATCGTACTCAAATGTACACATTCAGGTCGTCACATAAGGGTTGCTCAAAATATTATTCTTCCATGATGAAATTGTTTTGGAAAACACTTTTTATGTCATTTGGTAAAGAGTAAAACTCTTATAGTATGCAAGCACTAGAAGCATACAAATGGATATTAATCGCTTTACCAGTGCAAAGATTTCTTTAAAATCAATTCCTTCCTCTTGATTACAACTCTTTGCAGCTAACTTAGTTTGATTTCTAACAAATGTTATGTTCTTATCCAAATTGTTCTTGAGCACCCACTTAATTCCAATAAACGATTGTTCTTTTTGTCTTGCGATTAGTTCCCAAATTTTGTTTTATTCAAATTGGTTGGGCATTTCTTTCCTGGCCATAATCTAATTCTCGTCAAAATTTTTAGACCCAATTTGAGAGATAAAAGATATGTTTGCAAAATACTTTCTAATTGATGATCTAGTTTTGACATCTAAGAATGTATCACCTAGAATATGGCTATAGGGAGACTCTTGGCAAATCTCCAATCTTTAGGTAAGTTCTTAATATCATTCTCGATTGGATGTGGTTCCAATTCGTTGGGAATGTTTTCTTGAGATGAGTTCTCTAGTTTAACATTATCCTTCAAGTTAACGATTTTCACATGCCTTTAAAGTTCATTATTTAACTCTACTCCATTTGATGACTAGACATTTCATCAAATATCACGTGCACAAATTCTTCTAAAAATTGAGTTCTTTTTTTTTTGTAAAAACTTTATTTGTTTTTCTAGTCGAGAAATAATCTAAAAATATCTCATTGGAGTCCCATTTTCATAGGTTATTCTTTGTGTTCAAGATAAACCATTTACATCCAAATGATCTAAAGTAACTAACATTAAGAGTCCTCCCATTCCAAAGCTCATAGAGAGTTTTCTTCAGAATAAGACAAATGGATACTTGATCAAGCACATAACACGTCGTAGCAACAACTTTCGCCAAAAAAAAAATTAGGATGGTTATTTTCACTGAGCATGATTCTATCTGCTCCTTGAGATGATTCTTTTTTTTTTTTCTCTAAAAAAACTCCATTTTGTTGTAGTGTTCTAAGGAACGAGAAATTATGTTCTATGTCATACTCATGACAAGAGTTTTAAAGTGCTCATTCTCAAATAGATAGTCACAATTGAGATATCCTTCTCGTTTAGGATATTCTTCCTAAATCTAGAAAATGTCTTGAAGGTTTAATCTTTATCTTAAGAAGAAAACCCAAGAGTATATAGAACTTGGAAGCCAAGGACCATTATCCATTATAAAAGAGACCCAAAGTACAAAATCCCACTTGATTTGGACATCAAGATCTAAGAAAAAGACCTATCACAACATTGGTGCACCTTCCAACAAAAAAGTTACGTGCATGGAGATGCATAGAGATATATGGAGTTGCATGGAGATGCAAGAAAGACCCAAAATATAAAAATTGGTGCACCCTCCAACAAAGTTGCACGTGCCCAGCTGTCCAACACATGTGCCCAATAGCCTAGCGCATGCACAACAATCCAGCACGAGCCCAACACGCGTGCTTAATCAAGCGAACACGTACAATCCAGTCCGAATGCCCTGATATATGGTTCTTAGGGATATTTTTTTTATTAATTTTACTATTTGTTGTAGGCTATTGAACACAAGAGATGTAATCCTAAATTATGAATGATTACTGATTATAGCTTATACTTTTTTCAGTGATTCTTCTTATGAGAATCTTCTCTTTTATTCTTTGTCAAGAACTAGATATTCTTCAAGTCAAAATTTGAAAGATTAACTTGATAACTTTGGTTCTAACCACAAGTTTTATTACAAGTCAAGCTCTTTATTTGATAACTTTGGTTCCATCGACAATGTTAGATTGAGGTAGAATTCCTTATACTTGATTCAAAGACGTTCTTGAGTTTCTATTGTGCGTTGTTGAAGGATTTTGAGTTTGCTAATACATGTAGTCCTTATCATTTGGTATAAGAGCAAAGACTACTAATTTCAAGTTGTTATCTTTATTTTCTGTCAATTATTTTCTTCTCCTGAATTTCTTCTTTCAAAATTCTACAAAGACAAGAAAAAAAAAACTCTCCTTTTTCTCTTGAATTTCATCTTTGTGAAATTCTTTATAAGTGAAAAAACACGCTTTGTTGACATTATGATACTTTCAAGTTCTTCTCTTGTTCTTGAAATATCTTATTATTATCTCTAAAATATTCGATTATCATTCTTGCTATATTGAAAATTATCCTTCAAATGTTTGATTATCATTCTTGATATATTGATCATTATCCTTGAAATATTTGAATATTATTATTGATATATTCAATCATTATACTTGAAATATTCGATCATTATACTTGAATTTGTGATAATTTTTCTTGAGAAATTTGATTCCTATCATTGAGATTTTGATTCTTGCTCTTAAATTCTGCGAATATCTCTATTTTTTATAAAGAATATTGCTCATATATGTCTTTTCATCAATAATTTGTTAATTTTCTTCTTTGTTTATTAACAAAGTTTCTTTTATTGATTATTCATATTCTTTTCTTCCAAAATTGTTTGATTCTACTTTTATTTGATATTGAGATTCTTAGCTTAAAAGTTTGATCTTGTTTGTTTGATTTGCTGAATATTTTCGCTTGATCAAAGTTTTACATAAAGTGATAAAAGAAAAAATTAAGAGATAGCGTGAAAAAGGGTTAGACTATTATAATCAAATTTATTATTTAAGTGAAACTTCATTATTTTTCACTAACACGTTTTATTTCTTTTATCGAAATCATGAGTAATGAGGAAAAACATATTGACTCTGATTTAGACATCTACATGAAGGTTGTGATCAATTTAAGACATTGACCATGAAGACTAATATGGTAGAGTCCTTTTCTAGTCACCGTACACGAAAAAACAAAGCACCGATGGAGCATGACTGTAACACCCGAAACTTTCTGCTAAAACTAATTTTTCAAATTTACGTAATTGTAATCGGCGGGGTTGTGATTGGACTTGAGAGTGGAGAATCTCTACCATGAAGTATAACATTATTTTGAGGTTAATGGAGAAGAGAAAATTTTAAAAATTTAACCGGAATCGAACCGAATAACAGATTTATCAAACGGTTAAGGGTTGAGGGCGAAAATGTAATTTGGTTTAATTATTATATAAAAAAAAGAGAAGAGTAGAAACATAAAACCCTATTCTCTTCTTTCCTTCCCCGCATGAAACCTCTTCTTTTTGGCGTTTTTCTTTGTTCCAGTGACGTTCAGCGATGATTCTCCTCTGTTCTCCTTCGATCTTCCGATTTAAGGTAAGTTTTTAGTTAGTTCTTAATAGATAATTAGCATTTTAGTTGTTTTGAATGTTAAAAATGAAGTTAGAAAAGGTATTGGGCGGTTTGGTGAAAACCTAGGAGAGAGCTGTGGGGAAATTGAAGTTAGAGTTGATTTCTATCAGTATGTTGGTATTTAAACTAGAAGTAGAAGTAGATTACGGGATTTTATGGGAAAGATTGAGCGTTTGGATAGTCGAGTGCTCGAATGATGGAATGGTTTCCGTTCGGCCACATTCGGCCAAATTATAGGTGTTGGATTAAGAGTTTGTTTAGACCATTAGAAATTAGACGTCCTCAGAAGCCCGTAGTATTTCGAATCGTCCAAATCGGACGAGTATTGGAGAAGTTATGAATTTTCAAAGTTGGTTGGAAATTGAGTTGGATTTCGGGTTTAGTAGAGAGTTTTATTTTGTACGAGTTATGACTTTCGAGCTAGGAATTTATGAGTTGAACGAAGTAGAATTGATGAATGTGTGATTTTATAGGTATTTGAGTTAGCGAGCTAACTACGAGTTTCGGCATATGAATTGCTAAGGACGCCAGGTAAGTAATGTAGTAGGAGTTTTGCTTTCGGGCCTACATCAATGTTCAGTAGGATGCATTGCACGTTTATTTTATGTTATGCTTTCATGGTTGTGCATCATTATTTTAAAGTAAGAGAATGAGACGAAAATGAATTTTCATGTATTTATGAGACGAAAACAGTAGGATCTGTGTAGTGAAGAACAAAATTGAGAAGATACATAAGTAGATAATGAAGGTGGGGTTGAGTGACATGCTCCTATGAGGGGGGCCGTGAGGTATGCCATTTCTTACCCCGCTTTACGTGGTGGTCCTATGAGGGGGATTACGAGGAGTACCACTTTACTAGGCCAAAGTTAGCTTTGTCCTATGAGGGAGACCGTGAGATGGGTCACCTTGGTCTAACGCATAAAGAAGAACCTAATAGTAAGAAGATAAAGAAGATGTAAGAAAGAGACGAAAACGAAAGTAGAGACGAAACTGTAGAAACTACATGTGTTTGGGGGTGTTTGATTTAGTAGGTGTTTATGTGCATTACTTACTTAGTATTAGGCTAATAGTTGAGTTCTGTGATATAGGTGACGAAGCGATAGCTGGTGAGTACTCAGAGCGAGCCCAGGACTAGGAGGCAGTTGGAGGAGCACGCTCGTAGTTTATCCGGCCGGCTGTTAGAGAAATTTTGACGTGGTATTCATAGGTACGGGTGTAGAGGTAGAATTGGGGTCGTTTTGAGTCATTTTGTAAAGAAAATAGATTTCAAAGGTTTAGTAGTAGACTGGATGTATTTAATAATTTTTAGTTGATTGCAAAAATAATGGTTTTTGTTGTTTTTAACGTCGAGTCGAAATTAATCGTATTGGGAAAAATTGAGGGTTTATTGAGGTTCTGTGAGAGAAGTGATGACCGGTAGGCTTAGTGGTCGACCAGACCCTAAATGTGTAGACTACGAGGGTCGACCTGCGCGGGCAGAGTTGAAGTAGGAGTCGACCTATGATTATAGGTGTCGACCGGTATTATAAAAAATGGCAGCGGTGTCAACCGGGAGGGTCGACCTGCGCGGACAGAGAGGATCAAAATGTCAACCTACGGCTATAGGTGTCGACGAGAAATGAAGGAGATGGTAGAGGTGTCAACTGCGAGGGTTGGCCGATTGGGACAAAGAAGATTGAAGTGTCGACCGCTAAAGAAAAATGTCGACCGGTTTGAGGGTGAGTAGAAGGAGGTTGACCGTGAGGGTCGACCTGTGCCGGCAGAGACAAACGAAGTGTCGAACGGTGACGACATGGGTCCGCAGAAAATGTCTTTTAATATTTTAAAGATTTGATATTCTATTTAAAATTATTTTTACCCAAAAGTCTTCCGTTGCAAGGTTTTCAGTCGATTTTGAAAAAGTGTTGTTTCAAGACGAAAAACAGGTTTCAAATTTTCAAACGAATTTCATCAGTGGATTATGAGTAAGAGTAGTGAGTAGTAGTGGTTAGTGAATGGGGAATCGTGGTGGATTTTCGAGGCGTGACAATGACTATGAGAAATACGACTATGAGGATCGTAATTATGGAAGGGAGAGATTAACTCATGGCATCTTCGTTTCAAACAAATACAAAGAAGAAGTTTGGAGTATCTCGTGGTGGTGCATCTTGTCCTCCATCTCCATCGAAATGGCCCTCCAAGTTCTTGAAAACTAAGTTCAAAAATCAATATGAGCAAGATTTGAAATATAGATTGTTATTAGTTTCTCAAATATTTTCTTTTTCAAGCACTACGATTTGGACATCGAGAATAGTTTCAAAGAAATGGGTCTTTATGATTTGTGCAATTTTGATAGTCCTAACTTTGAGAAGCTCATTCTGATGTTCTATACCAATTTTTAGTATAATCCTCAACGGCTATGAGTTCATAACTATGTATTTGGAAAAGAGCTTGTATTGTCATCCAAGAATATAAATGAGTGATTGACTTTGAGGTCAATGACCGAGTTGAGATATATTACAACATTTTTATTCATAAGACAAAATGATGAGTTAGAATTTTGGAGAAAAATTCTCATCGATTAGATCGTTGGAGGAATATATAGAATCGAGGAAAGATTGAATCTTCTATCGGCTTGGCTCAGTAGTTTGACCGACAAGATTGATGATCAAAGCTCTCATGGCTATGATTCAAGGCAGAGACAAAGTACAAACTTGATGATCTTTTCCATAGGGTTGAGGAGTTCACTCAAAGTTGCTGGGACAATTCTTTCACTGTTGTTCCTCGTCCTCCAGTTCTGTACCACCCCGCGAACCCACACGTTCCCGGTGCGCTACAGTGCATCTACACACTACACACACACACACACTAACACTTGACCTAACTAACTCAATTCAATACCCCTTTCGTTTTCAAATCATTTTCAAAAGAACATTTGTGAGTATGAAAATTTTTCGACTCGATTTAAAAAAAACAACTCGCGTCCTGAAGAGGAAACACGAAGTCCTCAACATAAAACTACGGAGCGGTAAAGAAAACCATTTAAAACAATTTGAGATAAAATGATAAAACTTAAAATCCTAGGAAAAAAAATCCCACGCACCCCACAAACTACACAGTCCGGTCCCAAGTACTCACGTCCCCACTCTGACACCCCGCGTACACCCTCGCGGTGCCGCACGTGCCAACCCAATGTCACTGTATCTCGCGCACGCTCATAACGTCGCGTGCCCCACGCACCCTGCCTCTGTACAGCACGTTTGTGCGCACGCCCTCACCCGGCGCCGCATGACCCGTGTGCACCCGCAGGGCCGCGTGCCCCGCGCACCTGCGATCACGCCGCACTTCCACGCTCATCTACCTTTTTCTACCATTTACTGTTCACATCTCAACCTATTTCTTATCTTCTCGACTCCCAGCCTCTCTCCTGAAATTTCGGCAGAGTAACGGCTAAAAACTGACTATCCCAAAATTTAAACCCTGCACACAATTCACCATAATCCAATAATGTTTATCTATCCATCATCCAGAGAAATCACCATAACCAAATCAGAGTAAGAAGAGAACGAAAATTCATCAAATACAAATGAAGAAAGTCTCAAGTATAGAGTAATATCATTCTCTAACATGAAAAATATCTGCGTACGTCACCAAAATCACACGCACTCCATATATCTATACGCTGACTCATATACAACAACCAATCTCATCCCCCGTACATAATCACCGCAAAAGAAAGAAAACTCACAAGTCGACCAGGCCACAACCTACCATCTCCACGGGTCGGGTCGCCCTAACAAAAGTCCGCCATCCGGTGCCGCAGTCGCACGCCGCCAACCATCCTACACCTCAGGACTAGGCACTCGAGGCTCACCAGCAGTATCGTCAGCACCTACACCACAGAACACACAACATAAGCCTAACGCTCAGTAAGTAATGCGATATGAAAGTAAAAGCCGACAATGCAATCCTATCACATGCAGTCTCTACACTCACACTCATGTTGTCACATCTGTGACGCGTAGTGCAGCCGCACCAGGGTAAGGAGGAACCTCACGCCACCCTACACCCTGACACGTCGCCACCGTCCCGGACTCCCCAGCAACGAGGCCCACAAGCTACACCCACGCATCACCACACGGCAACCACATCAGGGTAAGGGTGTACCTCGCGCCACTCTACACCCTAACACGTTGCCCCCGTCCCAGCCTCCCCAGTATGGGGCCACAGTTGCCACACACACACGTTTCGCGACAGCCCAGCCGGCTCACCCCTCGAGTAGGATCCGCGACAGGTGTTGCACCGGCCCACACACTAGTAGGATCTGTGGTACCACTGCCCATATCCTCACCGTCAACACATTTACGCCGCATGACGGCCCAGCCGGCCCACCCCTCGAGTAGGATCCGCGACTGGTGAAGCACCGGCCCGCACACTAGCGGGATCCGCGGTACCACCGCCACACGTCTCACCTCATACATCAAAACATGCTAAAAATCTTTTTCGTTCCCGTTTTTTAAAAAAATATGATGCATGTCAAACAATATGCACGCACACCACAATCAATCACATAAACCCTAAAGTTCTACAGTGTAGGCCCACTTGGGCAAAACACATGCATGCACTACTTATCTGGCGTCCTAAGCTCGCTCGATGCACAGCTTTGCCAACAGAAAGCCTCAACCTAAAACACAACCAATTTCTCATCAGTATTTATCCCAACATTTACCAACTAGCTAAAAACAACCTTCTCTAACTTCACTCACGAAATTTCAACTAAAACGGTTCATTGGTTCGGTTTGGCTGAAAACCAGCCCAACGTTCGGATGTGCATAACTTTTGCGTCCGCCAACGGAATCGAGCGATTCAAGTGACTAAACGTTCCCTTAGGAACCTAGTTTGACATCCCAAGACGGATTTTAAATCGGTAGGCCGCAGATAGGCGAAAAATGCCAATAACCGAATCTGCCATTTTTATTAAAATTTCACATTTTCACTTCCCTTCAACCAAAACTCACTCCCAACTAGTTATATGCATCAAAATGGCTATGCTACTCTCACACGTCGAATTTCCACGAAAAACGGTCACTAATTTGACTTAAACCAAAATCCCGCATAAACTTCCGACGCGCATAACGTTTGCGTCGGATATCAGAATCGAACGATTTCAGTGGCCACACGTTCGTCTAACAACCTATTTTAACCCACAAAGACAGAATTTGAAATGATCAATTTAAGCCTAGCCAAAACTGCCAAAAACAGAAGCTGTTTTTATACGAAAAATAGCCGAAATCTCAACTTCGGGCAAATCCCGCAAGTTCTCTGCATCGAACACTCACATTTCACCTATTAAGCACAATCTAACCCGAAAATCAGAAATTCAAGCACAAAGTCTGAATTTTGGCTCAACCTTCTCCCTCGGCCTCCCTCCCTCTCACCAGTCTCCTGCTGTCCACTTTCTAACCTACACACTCACCCTCTCAATTCCCTTACATTTGCAGCCAAATTCAAAGAGAGAAAAAAAAAACGAAGAGGAGCTGAACCTCAGTCTCGGTTCATACGGACAGGACAGCAGCGGGAGAGGACTTACAAAGTGGTGGCGTCCGGCACTCGGGTGGGAGAAGGACTCCAGCAACACGTCTGGTCATTGGCGGCAGAATTGGCCGGAAACCACCCCCTCGGGGTCGTCGGCCGAACACTCGGCTTTCACTTCGGGAACTCGAGTTGCTGGAACCGAACGGCTCCGGTTCGTCGGAATAGCAGCCCCTGCTCGCAACTCACACCTCACACTCGCGCTCGTCGGCCGTCGCAGCTCCGACTCCAGCACACGATCGCCCTGCTCCCGGTCGTCTTCTCTCTCGGGTGCACAGAGGAAACAACCGAATGGCTTCCTCGCGAAGCCATTCCGGTGTTTTTACAAATTTTTTTTTTAAATTTTAAAATAAATACAAATTACCAAATTGCCCTCACGTGCTTCAATCGTCCGAAATTTCGTAACTTTCTCGACTTCCCGACTTTAAATTCTGAAAAACATCGCAAAAGTAGGCTCCGAGTCTTATAATTCAAATCTTTCCCGTTGAAATATTTCTCAAAACTCCGACCGGGATTAAACTAAAAATTCCAGAAATTAAAAATAAAATTCAAAATTCCCGGGTTATTACAAATTCACCCTAGCTTTCCTTCTTCCTTTGATGTTGATCCTCCTACCAATTTCTAGGAGTATATTTAAATTGTTCTGGTGTCTTTGATTTAGTTTGTCATATTTGATAGGGAACTTGTTTTCCATTCTTTGGTAACTAATATTTTATTTCTATTGCTCTAATGCCTTTTTAAACATGTCTCTTGCTATGATAATTAATGTTCTATTTCTCTAAACTTAGGTCTTTGTAGTTCTCTCTACCATTTTTGCTTTGATATTTGGTTCTGCATGTGTCTATCATTTGTATATCTCTCTGAGTGAAGGATACATTTTGAAATGCCCAGAAGGCCGATGACACGTTCACAAACAAAGACACTTACTTTACTTAATCTCTTCACTATGGACTTTGTTTCTTTTGCATATATTGATCTGCTAGAAGATTCTACATGGGAGCCAAGCATCAAGGACATGGATCAACCTCTGCATATTTTGGCTTGGGATGCACGGATGAACTCAACTCAAAGCTCAATGTGAATTTATCTTCCCGACCCAAATACCACAAAACCATTTACTTGCTTTCCTTTTCTCTTGGCAAACATTAGTCATCTTGTATTAAACTTATTAACTCATACATCCTTAGGCATCTAGGAATAGATTGTGTGGTTAGGGTTAGATATATGTTGTTGGCTTGGTTTTAGTTTGGACTTCATGGTTTGGTTCACCCGAAAATCATTCCAATCAAAAACTGGTTCAAAGAGACGCAAAGGACTAAGGACTAGGCTCATACAAAGACATCACAAGGATTGATGACATGGCAAAAGGAGCATCAAAGATCAAGGAGGCGAGGCAACTCACTTCTAGCCGTTGGATGCGCGCACAAGGGGACCATCTCAGCCGTTAGATCTTCCTTTCATCAATGGCTCTCCTTCACTCATTTTCAAATTCTCCAAACCCTAACCAGCCACCCTATGGTATATTTAAGCATTGGTATTAGTGGTGTAAAGAATGTTTTGCCAACTTAATACAAAAACCACCCTCTATTCCTTCAAAGTGATTTGGAATTTGTCGAAAGGTAAGCCACGATTTTTGAATCATGTGGAATGTGCCTTCATTGTTCTCCAATCTCAAGGTTATTTGGTAAACTCTGACTATTTCCTCTCTCTCTCTCTCTCTCTCTCTCTCTCTTTTGAGAGTCTAAAAGATTTGAGAATGAAAAAAAATTGGTTCCCAACGGTGGTTGTCTTTCCAAAGGAAGACATGTACCAATGACCATAACATAAGATAGCTCTCGGGTCTGCCTAGGGCTTTCATTTTTTTCATTTCCATTATTTTCTCCATTGTTTTCTCTTCATTTTGAGCTTACACCTGTCCATCACACACTCACACATTTTCATCACACACTCACACATGTTTTGCTTCATTCTTATTCTTGTTTGAACAGTTTTCACATTTACTATAATAACCCAGAAAATTTCAGATTTTTTTAAATATAATTTATGAGATTTTTAATTTAGTCTCGGTTGGAGTTTTGAGAAATAATTTAACAGGTAAATTAAATTATAAAACTCGGAGTCTAGTTTTAGTAATGGTTTTCGAAATTTAAAGTCAGGAGGACATGAATTTGACAAAACTTTCGGATGGTTAAAGCACGTAGGGGCATTTTGGTAAATTTTAATGATTTAAATTTATAGTTTTGTTTTAGTTTTTTTTTATTTTTTTTATTTTACTGTTTTTTTTTAACAACCGAATGGCTTCGAAAGGAAGCCATTCGGCTGTTTAACAAACGAGAGAGCGAGAGTGATCGACTGAGAGGGAGAACAAGAACCGGAGAGGAGGTGCCGACGATCAACTGCAGTGAGTGGGAAGCCGGCGCGCAGGGTGCTCCGGTGAACTGTGGCTAGCTGGTGGCTCGATTCTCTAGGCTAAAAATTCGACCAAGAAACAGGTAACCTTCCCTTGTTTATCTCCGGTTTTTGCGACCGATTGTGGTCGGTATGCCTTGAGCTAGACTTCCGAAGTTCGAGCGTGTAACTAGGACGTCTGGAAGGGGGCCTCAACCGTGTTTAACTGTTGATTTGGCCGAGTGCTCAGGTTGGGAGGGAAAAACCCAAAATTTTGTTGACTGTGGGGTTCGGGTTTTTGAGTTTGAAATCACTGGTTTTGTTCTGATTATGCTTAATTGGTTGGAATGTGGGTGTTAGGTGCAGAGATTTGTAGAAATCGGGTGGATGACGGGATTTGGTTTATTTTTGTGTAAAAACAGATTCGGTTTTTAGCCATTTTGGCCTTGCTTCAGTTAATCGTATTCAATTCTGTTTTTGTGGGTTAAATTAGGTTGTTAGAGGGACGTATGGCCGCTGGAGTCGTTCGATTCCGATATCTGACGCAAAAGTTATGCGCATTGGAAGTTTATATCAGATTTTGGTCCAAGTCAAATTAGTGAGCGTTTTTCATACAATTGCGATGTGTGATAGTGGCATAGCTGTTTTTGGTGCGTAAAGCTAGATTTGAGTGAGTTTTGGTTGAAGAAAAACAAAAATGTGAGATTTAATAAAAAGGGGTAGATTCTGTTTCGGGATTTTTCCACCTAGCTGCGGCTTACCGTTTTAAAATTCGTCTTACTATGTTAAACTAGGTTCCAAAGGGGACGTTTAGCCACTTGAATCGTTCGATTCCATTGACGGACACAAAAGTTATGCACGTCCGAACTTTAGGCTGGTTTTCGGGCGAACCAAATTGGTGACCCGTTTTAACTAGAATTTCATGGATTTGGTTAAGAGATGTTATTTTTAACTTATTTGGTGAATTTTGAAGCGAAGATTTATAAGTGATTGTTTGTGTTTTAGGTTGAGGCATCTTTTTGCCGAAACTGTGCGTTGAGTGAACTTATGACGCCAAATAAGTAGTGCATGCATGCGTTTTGCCCAAGGAGGCCTACACCGTAGAACTTTAAGAATTATGTGATTGATTGTGGTGTGTGTGCGTATTATTTGACATGCATCATTTTTAAAAAAGGGAATGAAAATGATTTTCAGCATATTTTGAGTAAGTGGTGAGACGCGTGGCTGTGGTACCGCGGATCCTGTTAGTGTGTGGGCCGGTGCGTAACCAACCGCGGATTTCGCTCGAGGAGTGGGCCGGCTGGGCTGTCACACGGCGTGAATGTGTTGACGGTGAGGGTGATGGGCAGTGGTACTGCGGATCCTACTAGTATGTGGGCCGGTGCAACACCAGTTGCGGATCCCGTTCGAGGAGTGGGCTGGCTGGGCTGTCGCGAAACGTGTGTGTATGGTAACTGTGGCCCCGTGCTGGGGATGCTGGGACGGGGACGACGTGTTAGGGTGTAGTGTGGCGTGAGGTACATCCTCACCATAATGTGGTTGTTGTGTGGTGATACGTGTGTGTAGCTTGTGGGCCTCATTGCTGGGGTGTCCGGGACGGTGGCGACGTGTCAGGGTGTATGGTGGCGTTAGGTTCCTCCTTATCCTGGTGCAGCTACACTACACGTCCCGGATGTGACAACATAAGTGTGAGTGTAGAGACTGCATGTGATAGGATTGCATTGACGGCTTTTACTTTCATATTGTATTACTTACTGAGCGTTAGGCTTATGTTGTGTGTTCTATGGTGTAGGTGCTGACGGTTTTACTGGTGAGTTTCGAGAACCTAGTCCTGAGGCATAGGACGGTTGGCGGCGTGCGCCCGAGGCACCAGACGGCAGATTTGGTTAGGGCGATCCGACCCGTGGTGGTGGTAGGTGATGGTGATATGGGTTGAGTTGTTATTTTGTGTCGGGTATTTATGCGGATAGAGGAGTTCGTATAGACGTCGGTTGTACAGGATTGTATGAAGTGGTTGTAGTGTTTTGGGGACGCGTACGTATTTTTATATATTAGAGTATGATATTGCCCTATACTGTGAACTTTCTTCATTTGTATTTGATGGATTTTCGTTGTCTTTAAACTCTGATTATTTGTTTTGGAGATTCTCTGGATGGTTGATAAATAAATATTATTGGTTTTCTGGTGAACTGTGTGCAGGGTTTTAATTTTTGGGATATCCAGTTTTTAGGCGTTACTCTGCCGAAATTTTGGAATAGGGGTTGAGAGTCGAAAGGATATGGAATAGGTCGAGATGTGTACAGTGAGTGCTAGAAAAGTGTAGATGAGCGTGGGAGAGCGGCGTGATCGCAGGTGTGCGGAGCACGCGGCCCTGTGGGTGCTCACGGGTCTTGCAGCGCCGGGTGACGGCGTGCGTGCGAACGTGCAGTACGGAGGCAGGGAGCGTGGGACACGTGGCGCTGTCAGCGTGCGTGTGACGCGGTAATGTTGAATTGGCACATGCGGCACCGCGAGGGTGCGCGCGGGGCATCGAAGTGGGGATGTGAGTGTACGGCACCGACTTTGTGTAGTTCGAGGGGGATGTTGGACTCCTTCCTAGGATTTCGAGTCTTGTCGTTTATTTTAAAACTATTTTAAATTATTTTCTTTTCCGGTGCACATTTTTATATTAAGGATTTCGTGTTCCTTGTTCGGGGCACGCGTTGTTTTCGAATCGAGTCGAAAAAAATTTTTATACTCACAAATGTTCTTTTGAATATGATTTTGAGAAAGAAAATGGTATTAAATTAAGTGAGTTGTGTCAAGTTTTTATATGTCATAGAGTGTAGGCATACTGTAGCGCACCCGGAATATGGGATTTCGCAGGGTGTTACATTTACACTTGCACTCTAACACATTGATTGATTTATGAGTTAAACACAGCTCCTTTTCGTGACTAGCACAGTGTAACGTTTTTTATAATGATAGGGAGAGAGAATGGAGAATACAAAAGAGACTAAAAAACATTATTTATGTTAAAATAAAAATGGGGAGAGTACATTGAAAACAAAGATGGAGAGATACTTAATAAAGGGAGAGAAATTTAAAATAATGTGCACATATTACGAGGGAGTATTTCATTTGCTGCATATGATCATGGAAATTCAATAAGTAACTTATAATAAATATTGTAATCATAAAAAAGAGGGTGATCCTTACCTTAATAGGAATTGAACTTGATTATTTTAACGATGAGTGTGCTTAATTGAATATATTAATTTTAAGTTGATAATGTTTTGTTTTACTTGGATAATTTAATTATGAATTTGCATTGGCTCTTATTGGAAATACATTCGAAAGCAATTAGTTGGAAGTTTCAATGTGTTTGTTAAGTCATTACAACCAATTTCAATGTTCATCGAACTTATTCAATAATCAAGTAAGGAAAATGTAACACCCAAGAGTATTATGGGCTAATTTAATATGGTACATCATTATTTAAGTTAGTAAATTGATATTCGTGTTAAGTCGAGAAAGGTTAATTTGAAAAAAAAACTCAAAGTTAATTGATAATTTATGTTGTAGTAAAGAATTTAAATAAATGATGAAAGGTTTATTTGAAATTTGATTAAGTTAAAGTGGTCGCAAGTAGGATTTAAAATTTTAAGGGGGGCAAAATGGAAATGAAAAAGGAAGCCAATGGCTATCCTTGTTACCAAACAATACAAAAGCCCACACTTTCCTTTTTCTTCTCACTTTCACGACAGCACCCTCCTCCCTTCTCCATTTTTAAAATTTTCACCCCAAGCAAGCTTATATCTCTTAAGATTAAAGGTTAGTTTTGGTTAGATTTAATAGTTGGTTAATTTTTTAGTTGTTTTCAGTGTTAAAAGTGGAGTTCGTGGAGTTTTTGGAGAGTTTAAGACCCTAAATGGAAGCTCGAAAATGTTGATTTTTTGTTAGATTTTATTCTTCTAAATGATGCTGGATTAGGTTATAAAAGCATGTTATTGGTGGTTTTGCAACAGGTTTTAAGATTTGTTAAGGTTTTGATGAAAATTGAAAATTGAGTTTGAAACAGGGCAGTTTCGGATTTGAAGAAATTTGGCTATGATGTTGTTGTTAGTTTATTAAATGAATTTCAATGTTAGGAACTATACATCCTAAGGTTTCTATAGCATCATGAATCATCGAATTTGGACATATATTGTATTAGTTACAAATTTTCAAGGTTTTCTAAAATAATAGGGCAAATTTCGGGTTTGAGCTAGAATTCGAGTTGTTAAGTTAGAAATGACTGAAATGTGGTTTATATGAGATGATTAAATTAAATTGTGCACGATGTAATTCATATTTGGATAGTTAGTTAATTGATTGAATTAGGAATTTTGATGGACGTTGATGGTTATGTAGGTATACAAGGAATTGAGGTTGATATAAATGTTATGATGTTAGGTTTTAAAGATTCGAGTGGATAATCGGCTAAGGATTTCCAAGTAAGTAGAGTATATGTGTTGCCTTTGGGCCTATATCACCGAATAGTGGGGGGCATGTTTATTGTATGTATGTATGCCATGCATCATGATTTGAAAGAATACGAAAATGACATGAAAATGAATTTGCATATTTTTACGAAACGCACTGATATGAAACGACAGACGATGATTGAGTAGATTCTTTGAGAAAAGTCATTCGCCTCTTAAATGAGCATGAGAATGTGATGATTTGGGAAAAGTGATCTGCTTCCCATCTAGTATGAGGATCAGATCAGATCAGCTAAGAGAAACCATTGAATAGACTCTTTGAGGGAAGTAATTCGTCCCTCAAATGAGCACAAGAATTGATGATTTTGAAAAACTGATCTGCTACCCATTTAGTATGAGGATCAGACTATGTAACAAAACGAGAACGAAAACGAAAACAGAATGTGAATGTCGAAACTTCATATATAGGACTCATGTATTATTTTCATTTCATTTCATTTAGTGCTTTACTTACTTAGCATTATACTAATAGATAAATTATGTGATGTAGGTGACGAGGAGATAGTCGGTGAGTTTTCAAACCGCGCTCAGGGCTAGGAGGTAGTTGGAGGAGTACACTCATGCGACGATCTGGCCATCTGTTAGGGTAGTTTAACTATAGAGTGTATGTATAGATCTTGAGATATTTGGGTGTATAGCTAAATTTTCAAACGCTTTAGTATTCACTTTTTGATGTATATACTACTTTTGAAACTGTATGAAGATTTATTTTGATGGTAGTTTTTAGTTGATTTAAAGATGCACGAGGTTTTTGTTTTAAAAGATTTAAGTGTTATGCTGCACGAATTTCTAAGTATAATTTACGTAATCCAGTATCAATCTGGATTCAGATAACTCGGGTCGATGTAGAGTTAGTAGTCAGTACAGCGAACCGGGTTCAGATAACTCGGGGCGCTATAGAGTTGGTGTCAGAGCTATTTGTTAAATCGTTTAGAGGATTACCTAACAATGTCAATCGCCACATGGAAGTACTTCAACAACTGTAAGTATTTATATTCAGTTTTAGTTTTTAGATACTTATGAGTGCGCTTACTTTTTAGCCAGGAATAACAAAATGTCGAGACAACCAAGGGAACCGTGGGAAGGAGTTGATAAAAAAGACAACCTTATTGATCGGCTGACAGCTCTGGTCGAGCTACAATCTCAACTATTGGCAGGAGTTATGAATAGAAATGACCAAGGGAATTCTGGTTCCAGTTCTACTAGTGACCAGAGTGGGGATAGATTTCGGAAGTTAAGACCACCAACATTCGAAGGACAATCATCGGATCCAACTACTGCTGAAGAATGGATCCGTGCAATTGAAAGAATGTTCAAGTATTCGAAAGTGGAAGAGGTAGACAAGGTTTCTCTAGCAACATTCCACTTGGCAAAAGACACCCGAAATTGGTGGGAGATTATAGAGACCACTACTTCTGTTTTGGCTATGACGTGGAAGCAGTTCAAAGAGGCATTTTATGATAAATACTTCAACAGTACTATTCAGGCCACAAAGAGAATGGAATTTTTGCAGTTAAAACAAACTGGGTCAGTATTTGAATACAACTGACCGTTTGAATCATTGTCACGATTTGCTAGCCAACTCGTAAGCAAGAATGAGGATAAAGTCCTTCAACTTGTGCAGGGATTAAAACCTGAGATCTACAAAGGCGTGAAATAGGAGGAATGCAGGACGTCCCTTATTCAAAAATTGTGGCTAAAGTATTGGAAGTAGAAGAGACAGAACTAAAATGCATTAAACAAAGGGAGCTCCATGGAGATTTTTCAGAGAGATCACACAATAGCAAAATAAAGGAGGCCCTCAGCAGTAACAGCAAGACACTAAGAGGCCCAGTGAGGGTCAGAGCAGTCAAGGAGGAGGGAAACGAGCTCAGAAGACTGGAAAATTTTCTCAATGCCAGATATGCATGAAATATCACCTCGGGGAATGCAGACTCAATTCAGGGAGATGCTTCAATTGAAATGAGACTAGACACCTATTAAGAGATTGCCCAAAGCCTAGAGTCACTCGATGCTTCAATTGTAATGAGATCAGCCATGTCAGTAGAGATTGTCCAGTATTGAAGAAGGGCCCTGCGAAAGCTATGCCCAAAATTTTTGCAATGATCAAGTCAGAAGATGAGGATTAACCAGCCGTTGTATTAGGTACTATATTGATTAAGAACTTAGCTGGATATACATTTATTGACCCTGGCTGTTGTGTCAAGTACTATACTGATTCATTTTGTACCTGCTTATACATTGATTGATTCCGGTGCATCGCATTCTTTCATCGCAACTGCGTTTGCAGTAAAGCTAGATTTATATCCTGTGGTTGCTGATTATAATTATGAAGTGATGTTACCATCCGGGGAGCGTATGCACTTTAATCGAGTCATACGTGATAGTATTCTCTCAGTGGGAATTAAGAATTTACCTGCTGATTTTATTATTATGGGGATAACCGAATATGTTGTCATTCTAAGGATTGATTGGTTGTTCAAATATTATGCTACAATCTACTGCAGATCGAGAATAGTAAGTTTTCAACCCCCAGATAGCAAGAATCATTCTTTACAAGCTATGACGAATACCCAGAGGTTTTCTGTGATGGCACTTATCAACGCTCGACATTCTTTAAATGGTGAGTCTTTATAATTTCTAGCCAGTATTATAGATACTCAGATTCAAAGAGAAACAAAACTTCAAGATATTTCAATTGTTTAGAAATTTCTAGAAGTTTTTCTCAATGATTTACCTGGTTTGCCTCCAGATCGAGAAATATAGTTCGCTATTGGTATATACCAAGAGCTAAACCAGTATCGAAAATTAAAGAAGCTCAGAAGGATGATGTTGAATGCAATGAATTTAAATTAAGCATGGTTTCTAATGATAAGTCGGAGTTCAGTTATTCGGACGACGGAATTATTAAGTTTCGAAATAGATGGTATGTTCTGAATGATGAGGAACTTTGTAAGAAAATTCTTTCAGAAGCTCATTCTTCTAAGTTCTCTGTTCATCCCGGGAGCACAAAGATGTACAGGGACCTTAGACAACATTACTAGTAGCCTAATATGAAGAGAATTGTGGCGAAGTACGTTGAGACATGCTTAATTTGTCAACAGATTAAAGCTGAACATCGGAGGCCAGCAGAGAAGTTACAACCATTGCTGATTCCTGAATGGAAATAGGAGCAAATATTGATGGATTTTGTTATCGGATTGCATCGGATGACAAAAGATTATGATGGGATATGGGTGATAGTGGATCGATTAACTAAGTCAGTCCATTTCCTACAATGAAGATGAAGTATTCTATAGATTAGTTCACTGAACTGTATACACAGGAGATTGTACAATTGCACGGAATTCCGACTTCGATTGTATTAGACCGAGACTTTAGATTTACATCAAAATTCTAGAAGAGTCTACACAAGGCTATGAGTACGCAACTAAATTTTAGCACGGCGTTTCATCCTCAGACGAATGGACAATCTGAGAGGACTATTAAGACGTTGAAGGATATGCTTCGAGATTGCGTATTGGAATTTCAAAGTTCTTGGAGCAAATACTTATCTTTGGTGGAGTTTTCTTATAATAATAGCTTTCAAGCTACGATAGGTATGACTTCTTACGAGACTTTTTATGGAAGAAAGTACAGATTTCCACTATATTGGGATAAGGTTGGTGAGTCACGATTGATTGGTCCAGATATTCTACAACAGACAGTGGAGAAGATTACTTTTATTTGACAATGAATCTTAATAGTTCAAACCCGACGGAAGAGCTATGTAGATAAAAGAAGAGAACTGGAATTCAATGAAAATGATAAAGTTTTCTAAAAATTTCGCCATTCAAAAGAGTTGTAAGATTCAGGAAGAGAGGCCAGATATATTGGGTCATTCATTCTTACTAAAAGAATTGGACAGATAGCTTACCAGCTGCAACTACTAGCCTCGATGGATGGAATTCACGATGTATTCCACGTTTCAATGCTAAAGAAATGTATGCGAGATCCTTCTCACGTTGTGGAGTACCAGAACATAGAGATTCAGCCATTATTGACGTATGAGGAGAAACCAATGAAGATTCTAAATTATGCAGTGAAGATTTTATGCAACAAAGAGATTCCAATGGTGACGGTTCTATGGCACAACCATAACGTGGAGGAGGTAACTTGGGAGAGCCAGCAAGACATGATGAGCTGATACCCGGAATTGTTCAGGTAACAAATTTTGAGGTAAAATTTTTATAAAGGGGTAGATTAACACCTAAGAGTACTATCGGCTAATTTATTATGGTACATCATTATTTAAGCTGATAAATTGATATTCGTGTTAAGCCGAGAAAGATTAATTTGGAAAACAAACCCAAAGTTAATTGACAATTTATGTTTTAGTGAAAAGTTTAAATAGATGATGAAAGGTTTATTTGAAGTTTGAATAAGTTAAGGTGGCCATAAGTAAGATGTAAAATTTTAAGGAGGGGCAAAATGGAAATGACAGAGGAAGCCAATGGCTATCCTTGTTACCAAACAATACAAAACCCCACACTTTCCTTCTTTTCACTTTCACCGCAGTACCCTCCTCCCTTCTCTATTTCTGAAATTTTCACCCAAAGGAAGCTTATATCTCTCAAGATTAAAGGTTAGTTTTGGTTGGGTTTAATAATTAGTTAATTCTTTAGTTGTTTTGAGTGTTAAAAGTAGAGTTAGTGGAGTTTTTGGAGAGTTTAAGGAAACCCTAAATGGAAGCTTGAAAATGTTTATTCTTTGTTGGATTTTATTCTTCTAATTGATGCTGGATTAGGTTATAAAAGCAAGTTATCTGTGGTTTTGCAACAGGTTTTAAGATGTGTTAAGATTTTGATGAAATTTGAAATTTGAGTTTAAAACAAGGCAGTTTCGGATTTGATGAAATTTGGTTGTGATGTTGTTGTTAGTTTATTAAATAGATTTCAATGTTAGAAACTAGACATCCTAAGGTTTCTATAACCTCTTGAATCATCGAATTCGGACGTATATTGGATTAGTTACGAATTTTCAAGTTTTTCTAAAATAATATGGCAAATTTCGAGTTTGAGCTAGAATTCGAGTTGTTAAGTTAGAATTGATTGAAATGTGGTTTTATTGAGGTGATTGAATTAAATTGTGCAAGATGTAATTCATATTTGGATAGTTAGTTAGTTAGTTGATTGAATTAGGAATTTTGATGGATGTTGATAGTTATGTAGATATACAAGGAATTAAGGTTGATATGAATGTTATGATGTTAGGTTTTAAAGATTCGTGTGGATAATCGGCCAAAGATTTCCAAGTCAGTAGAGTATGTGTGTTGCCTTCGGGCCTACAATACAAAATAGTAGGGTTTATTGCTTGTTTATTGTTTGTATGTATCTCATGCATTATGATTTGAAAGAATGCGAAAATGACATGAAAATGAATTTAAATGTTTTAATGAAACAAACTAACATGAAACAACAGACGATGATTGAGTAGATTCTTTGAGGGAAGTCATTTGCCCCTCAAATGAGCATGAGAATATGACGATTTGGAAAAAATGATCCGCTTCCCATCTAGTATGAGGATCAGATCAGCTAACAGAAACTATTGAGTAGATTCTTTAAGGGAAGTAATTCGCCCCTCAAATGAGCATGAGAATTGATGATTTGGAAAAATCGATCCGCTTCCCATCTAGTATGAGGATTAGACTATCTAATGGAGAACGAAATGTGAATGTAGAAACTGTATATATAAGACTCATGTATTATTTTCATTTTATTTCACTTAGTGCTTTACTTATTGTATATATAGGACTCATGTATTATTTTCATTTCATTTCATTTCATTTAGTGCTTTACTCAGCATTACGCTAATGGATGAATTCTGTGATGTAGGTGACGAGGAGATAGTCGGTGAATTTTAAGACCACGCTAAGGGGTAGGAAGTAGTTGCAGGAGTACGCTCATGTGACGATCTGACCATCTGTTACGATAGTTTAACCATGGAGTATATGTATAGATCTTGAGATATTTGGGTGTATAGCTGGATTTTCAAACGTTTTATTATCCACTTTTTGATGTATATACTACTCTTGGAACTGTAAGGGGATTTATTTTTATAGTAGTTTTCAGTTGATTTAAAGATGCAGGGGGTTTTGGTTTTAAAAGATTTAAGTGCTATGCTACCCAAATTCGTAAAGAAAGTTGTTTTGGTATTAACAACGAGATTTCCGAGCGTATCTAGTTTTCTGCTGTGAGTGTTTAAATATTTTAAATAATTTTGTTATGAGTTGATGAATAAAATTTTAAAATTTTACACGAATTTCTAAATATAATTTACGTAATCTAGTATCAATCCGGGTTCAGATTACTCAGGTTGATGTAGAGTTAGTAGTCAATACAACGAACCGGGTTCAAATAACTCGGGGCACTATAAAAAAGATGTATGAGCGGTTAACCTGTCTAAGATGAGGGATTACCTATAAAATCTATCGAGGCATCAATGTTTTGAAGAACTGCTAAAGAGGTCTACCAAGGAATGTAGAGGTCGACTAGGGCAGTAGACTAGATAGACATTTTATCTTGAGAACCTCTTGAGAGTATCAAGTTTATGAAATATGTTGAAAAATGGTGATCACATTTAATAAATATGTTGAAAAAAGGTGATTGGACTAATAAGAGGTCGACCGGATTAGTAGACCAAAAGATATCAGTGGTAGACCATAATTTAAAAATCTAACCGCCTAATCATCATGGTAGATTAGTAGATACTTATTTTTGTCAAGCTCTTCATTATTGTTGTCGACTAGGCCAATTCAAGAAACACATGCAGTACATGAAGAGATCGATTGGGCAATACATGCAGTTCACCCAAGCTCCAAGGATTTGAAGGCATGTATAAATAAAAGCATTAGCTACTGTGCAAATCATTGAATGGAATTTTTACATGGAAGAGCTTCAAATTCATTTTCAATTATTTGAGCCTTCAATCTTGAGCCAAAACCTAATCTCTCGATTTCCAAATATAAGATTGTAAATTCTGTGAAAATTAAGTTATTACACTTAAATATTTTTCTATGTCTCATTTATTGTGAAAACATAAAAGATGACACCCAAAAGAGTTAGTCAGATTTCATTGACATCCATAAATTTAATCAAAGAGAGTGGTGACGCTCTCATAGTGGTAAAGATTTGATTGACACCATAAAATTCAATCCCTTATAATTAAGAGGTTATTGAGAAAAAAATCTTCAAAAAAGAATATTAGAACCCAGACATAAGCAGTTTGGCTTAACTGCGTTAACAAAATCTATTTCCAATCTCTTTTCGCTTTTGTCTTTATTATTACTACTTTTGCTTGCATATTAGATTTAGTTGATCTAATTAATAGACAAAATACATAACTTGAGATAGCAAACTAAAAGGATTTTTAATAACTCAAAAAAGTTAAATAACTTAATTCACTCTCCTCTTAGGTTATATTGATTCTACATTTATATTGACTATGATGTAAGACAAAATAATTTATTATACCTCATCAATTAAAGATCATGAGCATAACTACCCAAATTATGGATTATTCTCTGTTCATATTGTTTTTGTGAGAATGGATTATTGTTTGTTTACACGATGTTCCTTCCCGTATAATTTTATACAGAGATTTGAGGTTAACATGTGAATTGTGGAGCGCATTGTACAAAGCATTGAGTACCAAGGAAAAACACAATATTGCATCATCTTTACATTGATTGGATAATCTTAGAGGATGATTTAGATTCTCCAAAATATATTAAGATAAGGTGAATCATTTGCCTTTGTTAGATTTATGTATAATAGTATTTAAGGTAAATATCAAAATATACCTTAAACTATGAGAATATTTTAAACAAATATCTATAACTTTTAATTTCATTAATTGACATTTCATAATTTGAAACGTTAGCAATAAACACCTTATAGTTAACATCGGTCACATAGATTAAATTTTGCCAAAACTCCGTCAATAAATTGTCAACTTTCACTCCTCCCTTTGTACTTTTATCATCTCTCTCCTTCTCCTCTCCTTCTTTTATTTCGCCTTTCCTGTATTCACTCCACCGTTTAATTTTAAAAAAGTATCAAACGATATTCAGTTTACTTAAAAGTTTTATCACATATTCATCACATCATAAGAAATAATACGAAAAGTTTTGTGAATTTCTAACATATGTACGATTTATTATAATTTTAATTAATTATTTTATAAAATAATTATAATAAATTGTATAAGTGTTAGAAAATTATGAAACTTTTCAGATTATCTTCCTATGATGTGGTGAACATGTGAAAAAAATTTAAATAAATTGAATGTCATTTTTTATTTTTTTAAAATTAAATATCATTGACACGTGCAGAGCACGTGCGCAGCAGGTGGAGCGTCATCCCTCGAGGAGAACGAGGGCGTTAATCCTCACACGGATCCCCGTTTTCTTTGTAAAATGAAAATGGGGGGCTATTGGCCGTCCTCTGTGTAATAAGCCGAAAATTTTGGATTTTTTTAAATTTAATTTCTGAAACTTTTAATTTAAGTTCGGTTGGAGTTTCAGAAAAATATTTAACGGGGGAATTAAATTATAAAACTTGAAGTCTAGTTTTGTGGTGGTTTTCGAGATTTTAAAGTTGGGAGGGCGAGAATTTAGTAAAGTTACGGACGATAAAAACATGTGAGGGTGTTTTGGTAATTTTATTATTTAAATTATTTTATAAAATTAAAATTTATAAAACAACTGAACGGCTTTCGCGAAGCCGTTCAGTGCTCGGGTTTTTCGCCAGTGCCGAGAGCGAACGCGGTAGAGAGGGCGATCGAGGAGCTCGGTTTTGGTCTTCGATCGGTGGACGGCAGGCGCGGGTTTATGAGCGGAACCGCAGTCGAGCATTGCTTCTTCGACGAACCAAGGTAGTTTGGTTTCAACAGCTCGAAACCCCGAGGTGAGGGCCAAGCGTGTTCTGCCGACGACCGCGAGGAAGGGCCCCATTCGGTTCTGTTGCCGGGAGCCGAGCAGTCGGATTTTAGTCTACTTCCCTTCCCCCACCCGAGTGCAGAGCGACACCACCCTGTAAGTCTCTCTCTCTCTCCCTCTGCTGTTCTGTCCGGTTTGGCCGAAACTAAGGTTTGGTTTCCCTCTGTTTTTCTGTGAATTTGGCTGAAATGTTGAGTGGATTAGGAGGTGAGTGTGTGTTAGCGGGTGGACAGTAGGAGACCGGTGAGAGGGAGAGAAACCGATCGAGAAGGTCGAGCCAAAATTCAGATTTTGTGCTTAAATTTCTGATTTCGGGTTAGATTGTGCTTAATAGGTTGAAATGTGATTGTTCGGTGAAGAAATTGGCAAGATTGGATCGAAGTTGAGATTTCGGCTATTTTTCGTATAAAAACAGATTCTGTTTTTGGCCGTTTTGGCCTGACTTCGGTTGATTGTTTTCAATTCTGTTTTTGTGGGTTAAACTAGATTATTATAGGAACGTATGGCCGCTGGAATCATTCGATTCTGATATCCGATGCAAAAGTTATGCGCGTCAGAAGTTTATGTCGGATTTTGGTCCAAGTCAAATTAGTGAGCGTTTTTCGTGGAATTTTGACGTGTGATAGTGGCATGGCTGTTTTTGGTGCGTAAAGCTAAATTTGAGTGAGTTTTGGTTGAAGAGAAACGAAAATGTGAAATTGGATAAAAATGGCTGATTCGGTTTATGGTGTTTTTCACCTGTCTGTGGCTAACCGTTTTAAAATTCGTCTTAGTAGGTTAAACTAGGTTCCTAAGGGGACGTTGAGCCACTTGAATTGTTCGATTCCGTTGACGGACGCAAAAGTTATGCGCGTCCAAACTTTAGGCTAGTTTTCGGACGAATCCATTTTTGGTGACCGTTTTAACTGGAACTTCATCAGTTTAGTTAAGGAATATTATTTTAGCTTATTTGGTGAATTTTGAAGTGAATATTGATGAGTGATTATTTGTTTTTTAGGTTGAGACACTTTTTGGCGAAGTGGGGTGTCGAGCGGGCTTAGGACGCCAGGTAAGTAATGCATGCATGCGCTTTGCCCAAGTGGGCCTACACCGTAAAACTTTAGGGTTTATGTGATTGATTGTGCTGTGCGTGCATATTGTTTGACATGCATCATATTTTAAAAACGTGAACGAAAATGATTTTGAGCATGTTTTGAATATGTGGTGAGACGTGTGGCTGTGGTACCGTGGATCCCGCTAGTGTGTGGGCCGGTGCTTCACCAGTCGCAAATTCCGCTCGAGGAGTGGGCCAGCTAAGCCGTCATGCGGCGTGAATGTCTTGACGGTGAGGGTGATGGACAGTGGTACCGCGGATCCTACTAGTGTGTGGGCCGGTGCAACACCATTCGCGGATTCCACTCGAGGGGTGAGCCGGCTGAGCTGTCGTGAAACATGTGTGTGTGGCAACTGTGGCCTTGTGCTGGGGAGGCTGGGACGGGGGCGACGTGTCAGGGTGTAGAGTGGCGCAAAGTACAACCTTACCCTGATGTGGTTGCCGTGTGGTGATGCGTGTGTGTAGCTTGTGGGCCTCGTTGCTGGGGAGTCCGGGACGGTGGCGACGTGTCAGGGTATAGGGTAGCGTGAGGTTCGTCCTTCTTACCCTTGTGCGGCTGCACTACGCGTCACAGATGTGACAACATGAGTGTGAGTGTAGAGACTGAGACTGTATGTGATAGGATTGCATTGACGGCTTTTACTTTCATATTGCATTACTTACTGAGCGTTAGACTCATGTTGTTTGTTCTGTGGTGTAGGTGCTGACGATGTTGCTGGTAAGCCTCGAGAGCCTAGTGCTGAGGCATAGGATGGTTGGCGGCGTGCGACCGAGGCTCCAGATGGTGGATTTTGTTAGGGCAACCCGACCCATGGAGATGGTAGGTGGTGGCCTGGTTGTTTGCGGGTATTTTTCTTTTGTGGTGATTATGTACAGTCGATGAGATTGAGTTGTATATGCGTCAGTGTATAGGTGTATATGGAGTGCGTGTGATTTTGGCGACGTATACATATATATTACATGTAGGAGCTTGGATTTTGCTCTATACTGTGAATTTTCTTCGTTGCAATTGATGTATTTTGTTGTCTTTATACTCTGATTTGTGTTATGGTGATTTCTCTAGATGATGGATAGATAAACATTGTCAGTTTTGGTGAACTGTGTGCAGGGTTTTAAATTTTTGGGATAGCCAGTTTTTAGGCGTTACTCTATCGAAATTTCGGGAGAGGGATTGGGAGTCGAGAGGATATGAAATAGGTTGAAGTGTGTATAGTGAATGCTAGAGAGGTGTAGATGAGCGTGGGAGTGTGGCGTGATCGCAGGTGCGCGGGGCACGCGGCCCTGCGGGTACTCACTGGTCGTGCGGCGCCGGGTGAGAGCGTGCGCGCGGACGTGCTATACAGCGGCAGGGTGCGTGGGACACGCGGTGCTGTTAGCGTGTGCGAGACACAGTGACGTTGAGTCGGCACGTGCAGCACCGCGAGGGTGCGCGCAGGGTGTCGAAGTGGGGACGTGAGTGCGCGGTACCGGTTTATGTAGTTCGAGGGGTGCGTTGGATTTTTTCCTAAGATTTCAAGTCTTACCGTTTTATCTTAAACTGTTTTAAATGGTTTTCTGTTCCGCTGCATAGTTTTTATGTTGAGGACTTCGTGTTCCCTTTTCGGGACGCGAGTTGTTTTCGAATCAGGTCGAAAATTTTTCATACTCACAAATGTTCTTTTGAAATTGATTTGAAAACGAAAGGGGTATTAAATTGAGTAAGTTATGTCAAGTGTTAGTGTGTGTAGTGTGTAGATGCACTGTAGTGCACCGGGAACGCGGGGTTTCTCGGGGTGTTACACTCCGATATTTAAATTGTTAAATTTTTTATACTTTGAGTTTTATTTTGTTAGAGTTAATACATTAAAAGTTTTTTGTTTAAAACAATTGATACTTTGAGCTTTAAAATGATTTTTTCCTAAAAAAAACACAACTATTTGTGTAAATTACTAAACTAGTTTTTGAAAATTACTAGTCAAAAACCTGGCTAATACCATAAAGATAAGTAAGGTGATGTGATTTCAATCGCCATTTTAAGAAGAAATAGGAGAAATAGAAGCAGATAGAGATGTTAAACGAGCAGGCCGAGCCGATCCGAGCTTAATGAGCCTGCCGAGCCTAACGAGCTGACCACAAAAATTTTTCAACTTGAACCGGCTCGAGAGCCATGAGCCGAGCTGAGCTGGCCCAACGAACCTAACGAATCGAACTTACATAAATAAAATTAATTTATATAAATATATAATATATTTTATTAAACTTTTATTTATTCAAACTATAATAAATATTTATTATGATAATATGATAGATACTTAGTCGTGCAAATAATAAAAATATTTAATTAATATAAAAATAAAATTTAATTATAAAAAATAGAAGAAAATAAATATAATATTTACTATAAATTTGACATTTGCATCACTACAAATTATTCACATTCCAACTAGGTTGGCACCCGTCTAATTGTCAATAATGTGCAAAATGTCAAAAAAACTTACAAGTTGAAAAAAATACTTCAAAATTTAAATTACAATGTTAATTTTCAACATCTAAATTTTTAAAGTCTTCAAGTATTTTGTCCTCTCGTTGTTGGTTTCTCGTAATGACGTCATTCCAATTATTCAAGCAAAGGAGTGCCTCCACGAGATAGAGTGCAAGTCATCATCAGTGTTCATCGTACACACGTCCATCTGCACCAAAAGCAGACTCCTATGCTACGGTAGAGATCAGAGGTGTTAGTAAATCATGTGTCATTATAGAAAGAATAAGATATGTGGTGGAATACATTTTCCACCAGTATAAAATTTTAAAGTTTTCTTTGCGAGAAAATTGATATCGATTGTCAAAATAAATGTCTAGTTCATTTCGCATAGAACTAGAGTAAACATCCGTATCTAATTGATTCCAAATATCATAAATAACAAATTATGAACCAACAATATTTCCACCACCATTACTTAAACTAACATATGAAGAAACACATGAACGACTGACATTAAAATATTTAGATTAATAAGAAGAATATAAACTAGCAATTCCATTAGTTATTTGATCTGTAGAAAGTAAAGAAGAAATGCTTAATACGTCAAAATAAAACTTCTGCATGGGGCGATATGTCACCCAGATGGGCGTTATATCGCCCATGCTCCTGTGTATTTAAATTTTTAAGGCTGGCAAATTATGAGGGCGATATATGACCCCGATTAGGGCGTAATATCGCCCATCTTCTGGAGCACTTGATTGGCAGCGGCGATGTATCGTCAATGGGTTGTTATATCATCCCGTCCTCTGGAGCAATTGATTGGCAACGGCGATGTATATCGCCAATGAGGCATTATATCGCCCCGTCTTCTTATGCAATTGATATTGTAAGTTCTTGTCCTCTTATATACTTTCTCTCTGCTCACCCAACAAAAGGCAATGAAGAATCTCTATGTTTTTTCTATGGATTTTCATCTAACACAATGGATAACCCAAATACGGCAGACAAACAACTGTCTGCCAAGATACCAAAGTTTCTTCTCGATCCCCAACACTTACTTTAAATAGCTTATTCTGGACTTAAAACGGGAGGCTCTGCAATTTGCAAAACAAGGGGGCCAGTCGACGGCCAAAGAGAGAGGGGGCAGGCTGCGGGGCGGGTTTGCGAGCCTGGTGGCAGGGCAACAGTCTTATGACTACTGCTTTGCAATTTGCAAAAACTCGGGGGCCACCCGTCGACCAGAGAGATAAAGGGGGTGGGTTCACGAGCCTGGCCCGCCGAGCTTGCCGAACCCCCTAGTTGGCCAGTTCCTTTGGCTCAGTCCCTAAGGGGCTCGCGAGCCCAGCCTTCGAGCTCGTCTCGACCCGCCTCTTGGGACTGAGTCAGACTCGGCTCGTTACTGTAGCGAGTCGAACCAAACTCGACCCGCTACAGTACCAGGCTGAGCGGGCAAGCTGGCCATTAAACACCTCTAGAAGCACCCAAAGCTAGTTCTCAGTCAGTTTGAACAAATGCATAGCATAGCATATCGTAGCAGCCAGTATCTTTGTATGAATCACTCTGTTCTTCCCCAAAAAATTACAATCAAAATACCAAATGGTTTGGCGGGAAAATCAATAAACGAAAAAAGATGAAGAAGAAGAAGAGGAGCTCAGGGTCCAGTAACCGAAAAGACAAGTATTATAATCTCCATAAAGGTTAAAGCAAACCTGTTGTTTGCACCAGAAATTGAAAACCCACTTTGATTTGTTTACTATTTATCTTGGTCTTTAAAATTTAGGAAAAGAAAAGGACAATCAACTATAAACCTGCCATCCAGCTTCAGTGGTGTTGAGATTGTCACCGAAATCACCGCCCAAATTCCACAATTGAGCCAAGCTGAATTCGCTTTCTTCTTATACTTTTGGATTCCAAACGTTCATAGTTGCTTTTGCGTCATAAAACTTGTCTCCGTCTATGAATCGAATGGCATGCTGATCCATTGAAACAAATCAAAATTACCAACATTTACACATCTATTTAAAGCATTGTGATTGTTAAAAATTTAAGTACCTTCCTATGTCATAATTGAGTCAAGGATAAATCTTTGTGTGAAACCCTAGTGGGTGAAAACTCGGTTTCATTTATGGAAACGTGATCCACGTAATTACCATTGATGTTCAAAATGAAACCTGTTAGAAGAGTTATAGAGAAAGTTGAGTGACTTGAATTGTATGATTTTTAAGAAATAGATTATATCTTCGTCCGGTGACTATCATTGACAAACAAGAAAATCATAAGCGGATATCATTGACAATCACAATAATATTCAAATCATCAAGCAAAAGTAATATTTCTATTAAAATTATATTTTATTACATCAAAAAGAAAGAAAAGAATACAACGTGACCTTGATAGATTTAATTTGTTAAGCATAAATGGAAAAAAAATTTCAAAACCCAAAATATCAAAAATTTCAAAACTTTTCTGTTTTCTATGCCAGAGTCTCTAGGAGCCATAATCGACTTAATACTAAAGCAATGCCAACGATGGAATGGAGTTTTACAAAATTTTTATGGCTTCCATGTAAAGATTGAAGGAAAGAGACTATAAGAGAGGGGAGAGATTGATATGGAAGGAAAATGAACTATTAATTTACGTGATCTACGTCATTAAATTCAAGTCACCAAAATTGACATGGTCAAGTCTCAAGTGCTAAATCCATGAAGTCTTCAAATAATGAGCAATGTCAACTTGAATATCTAGCATAAACATTCTGGTTTTGGTCATTGATAATTCACGATCACATTTCTTCTATCATCTTAGTCTTTCATGTGAATTTCGTAGTTTTTCTCCAAAAGTTGTCTCAAGCTCAAATGTTGTTCTTCGTACTCAAAACATAGTAAATATTGCTAATAAGTTAGTGACTACCATTTTTTATACGAACTAAAATCATACATTTGTCTTCAATTTGAACTTTGAAGATTTCTCTACAAGTGACTAATCTTGTCACTGGGTTGTCGATCTCCATAAATTTTCTCTTGTCACAATACATGTGATTATTTGCCGCGTTGTCAAGATACCACATTTACTCTGACTTCATTTTCCTTTTCTATAAGTAAGAAACTCAGTTTCATCCACCTCTTGTTTTGAGCATAATTTTCTGTCATTTTAAGGACTCCAACAGTCATGAGCATAGTGTGTATGTTTTTTGCAATTGTAACAATGAACACTTGATCGATTATTCTATCTTGAATGGCTTCTTCTATCGTGCTCTCTTATGAAACAACTTGTTTCTTCATTGTTGAGATTTTGACATCCTCGGCCCCTTCCTCTGTCTTGTTTACTACGCCATCCACACCCTTTTCTTCGTTGGTTTTTCTCACGTTCATTCTCTTTTTTCTTCACTAAGAACTTGGTGACCAAAACCTGCTCGATCGACTCCTCTTTGTTGATTCTAAGTTCACGAGCTTGTAAAAAACTCATAAGTTGGCTAACCGTCACGGTAGCTAAATCTTTGAACTCCTCGATAATCACGACCACATAACCGAATTTTGAATGCAACGAACGAAGAATCTTATCATTGACAAAAATATTTTCTGTTCTTTTTATTTGGTTTACAATCGTCAAAACCCTCGAAAAGAAACCTACTATGGATTCAAATCCTTGCATTTGGAATTCTCCAAATTCTCTTTGTATGGTTTAAAATATTTGGATTTTATTTTTGCTTGGATAAAAATAAAAGATATTTTATAGTTTTTTGGAATTGAAAGGAAAACAAAAAAGGAAAAATGAAAAATTGTTTATTTAAAGAAGAGCAAACCATAACTTAACGAGAACAGAGAGTCACGTGATGGTTGGAGTTGGTCTCTATAAAAAGGGTAAAGTTCAATTTCAACCATATAGTATGATGTTAGTTTATAAAAACTCTCAAACAAAAAGTCTGTCCAGTCAAAACCTCGAACTATAAAAGAAAGGTGCAAAAAAAACACTGACCCCCGCATGACCATTTTCGAAATAATCTGTGGCGCGGATCTCAAATCGTGGCACCCCGCCATTTTGTACGTGGGGACCCAACTAATTTTGCGAGGCATCGCAATGCACGTGGAAAGTACGGGGGGCGCCTCGCCTGGACCTCGGCCCTCTAGGTCATGCAGGGGTGAACTCGGGGGCCTTACATCACCCCTCAACACGTGTTTTACACATGCCAAAAACACAGGAGGCTGAGATTGTTACTCGGCCCCTCGCGTCGTAAAAAAATTTTAATGCGAGGGGCCACGCCTTGATATCGGCCCCCTGCATTTCATCAAACGATCAATTATTGATCTCTGGATGGGAAGTCAGGGGGCCGCGAATCGCACTCAGCCCCTTATGTCCCATCCAGAGATCAATAATTGATAGTTTGATAAAATGCGGGGGGCCGCGAATCGCACTCGGCCCCCTGTGTCCCATCAAGAGATCCAATATAAATCTCTAGATGTGACGTAGGGAGGCCGCGAATCGCCCTCGGCCCCCCACATCCAAATTCGCGGGGGGCTGAACCTTATATACGGGAGGCTGATCTCCTTCCTTATTTAAAGAGCTCAATTGTCCACTCTCAATTCAAACCTTCCAAAATCTCTAAAATTTCACAAATATTTTCTTGTTTTGTATCAAGGACGGTGGATTCTGATCCAGATACATGGTTAGAATTAGAGGATGAAACATCTGATGATGACGAGATGAATTGGTATTCTGGCAAGACTCCTGCATGTGGTGACGATGACTCTATTGAAAATGAAGCAATACAAGTGCATTCAACATCAAGAACTCTAGACGATCAACTTGTAACACTGGTTATGTCAAACGATGATGAGGTTGAAAGCGTACAGGTGAGAAAAGATGTTCCAATGGTATTTTATGTGACTAAAGAATATTCATCTTTAAAGAAACTTAAAGATGAATTAAAAGATTATTCTGTGAAACATGGTGTTAGTATAGTATTCACTAAAAGTGAAAGAAGCCAATTGACGGTCAGGTGTTCAGAAAGGTGTGAGTGGCGATTGCATGCTTAATAGAAGCAAGATGAACTTACCTATCAAATAAAGAGTTTGATTAATACTCATAATTGTGTGAGGATAGTTGAGAATAAACACGTTAATACAAAATGGGTGGCACATCGATATATGCGTAGGTTCAAAAGTCAACCTCGGTAGGGCATTTCTTCCATTGTGGAGACAGTGAGGATTGAGCACAATACTAACATTACACCTACTATTATCAAAAGAGCAAGAAGCTTGGCTCGCACACTGAACGAAGGCAAGAGCGACAAACAATATAAGGTAGTCTTGTCATACGCAGAAGAAATATATAGAACAAATCTAAGTAGCATATTCAAGGTACTTACTTACAATATGGGGAGCTCGTTAATATGCCAAAGAGTGTAAATGTGCTTAACTGCTTGGCGGGTTTGCTACAATTTGGTCGCCCTATTATATGTTTGAATGACTGTCACCTTAAGAGCTCGTGCCCCGGACAATTACGCATAGCCGTTAGTATTGATGCAAACGATGGACTATATCTCGTTGTTGTCGCCAACGTTGAAAAAGACACTGAGGAAACATGGACGTGGTTTTTGAAACTTTTGAAGGCAGACCTGCACACTGGGGATGGAGGGTTAATGGACGATTGTTTCTGATCGACAAAAGATATATTGTGTTTATGTCGACTTAGTTTTCCTTTGAAAAAATTTGTGGTGTAATTACACTGTTTAAATAACTCTGTTTTAATATCCGGGTTGACAAATGTTGTGAAAGATCAATTTAAAGAAACCGAACACCGTTTCTGCCTCAGACACATATATGCAAACTTCAAAAGGTTGTTCCGGAGCAAAACATACCAAGAAACAATGTGGAATGCAGCCAGGGCACCCACAAGATGTCATTTCAAATTACAAATGAGAAAATTACATGAGCTTCGCCTGCTGCCCACCAATGGTTTCAAACAGAACCACCTAGATATTGGACTAGTCATGTCTTCTCTCCTATTTTCAAGTGTGAAATGAGCTTAAATAACTTGTGCAAGTCATTCAATGTAGTTATATTGTCTTCTAGGGACAAATCGATCCTCACCATGTTCGAGACGATACGAACGTACATGATGACTCGCATTGTTAAAAAGTTTGAGAAAATGGCCAAATTAACGACCCTCCTGTGTTCCAAATATATAAAAAGCTTTACAAGTTAGTAGATGCAGCTGGAAATTGGAGCCCTACGCTTGGAGGACGATCACGATTTCAGGTGAGCAACGCCAATTAACAATTTGTTGTCAACATGAATACATGGGTGTGCGAATGCACCAGGTAGACGCTTACTAAAATCCTGTATGTCCATATCATTTCATCCATATTTGTCTTAAAAGTGCAACCAGAAATTTACGTGCATCCATACTATCTGTAACACCCCGAGAAACCCCACGTTCCGGGTGCGCCACAGTATATCTACACAATACACACACTAACACTTGACATAACTCACTCAATTTAATACCCCTTTCGTTTTCAAATCATTTCAAAAGAACATTTATGAGTATGAAAAATTTTCGACTCGATTCGAAAACAACTCGCGTCCCGAAGAGGGAGCACGAAGTCCTCGACATAAAAACTACGCAACGGAAAGGAAAACCATTTAAAATAATTTAATATAACGGTAAAACTTGAAATCCTAGGAAAGAATCCAACGCACCCCTCGAACTACACAATCCGGTACCGCGCACTCACGTCCCCACTTCGACACCCCGCGCGCACTCTCGCAGTGCCACACGTGCCAACTCCATGTCACTATGTCTCGCGCACGCTCACAGCGCCGCGTGCCCCACGCACCCTACCACTGTACAGCACTTCCGTGCGCACGCTTTCACCCAGCGCCGCACGACCCGTGAGCACCCGCAGGGCCGTGTGCCCCGCGCCCCTGCGATCACGCTGCACTCCCACGCTCATCTACCCTTCTCTAGCATTCACTGTTCACATCTCAACTCGTTCCATATCCCCTCGACTCCCAACCTCTCTCCCAAAAGTTCGGCAGAGTAACGGCTAAAAACTGACTATCCCAAAATTTAAACTCTGCACACAATTCACCATAATCCAACAATATTTAATTATCAACCATCCAGAGAAAATCACCATAACAAAATCAGAGTTTAAGGACAACGAAAACCCATCAAATATAAATGAAGAAAGTTTCCAGTATAGAGTAATATCATACTTTAACATGTAACAATACGTATGCGTCTCCAAAACACTACAACCCCTCTATAAAATCTAAAAAAAAAATCAACGTCTATACAACTCTGCTGTCTACACAAATACCCGACATAAAATAATAAATCCACTATCACCTACCACCACCACGGGTCGGGTCGCCCTAACAAAATTCGTCATCCGGTGCCTCGGGCGCACGCCGCCAACCATCCTACGCCTCAGGACTAGGCTCTCGAGGCTCACCAGTAGTATCGTCAGCCCCTACACCACAGAACACACAACATAACCCTAACGCTCAGTAAGTGATGCAATATGAAAGTAAAAGCCGAAAATGCAATCCTATCACATGTAGTCTCTACACTCACACTCATGTTGTCAAATCTGTGACGCGTAGTGTAGCTGCACCAGGGTAAGGAGGAACCTAACGCCACCCTACACCCTGACACATCGCCACCGTCCCAAACTCCCCAACAACGAAGCCCACAAGCTACACACACGCATCACCACACGGCAACCACATCAGGGTAAGGGTGTACCTCGCGCCACTCTACACCCTGACACGTCGCCCCCGTCCCAGCCTCCTCAGCACGGGGCCACAGTTGCCACACACACACGTTTCGCGACAGCCTAGCCGGCCCACCCCTCGAGTAGGATCTGCGACTGGTGTTGCACCGGTCCACACACTAGTAGGATCTGCGGTACCACTGCCCATATTCTCACCGTCAACACATTCACGCCGCATGGCGGCCTAGCCGGCCCACCCCTCGACTGGAATCCGCGACTGGTGAAGCACCGACCCGCACACTAGCGGAATCCGCAGTACCACCGCCACACGTCTCACCACATACTCAAAACATGCTCAAAATCATTTTCATTCACATTTTTAAAATATGATGCATGACAAACAAAACGCACGTACACCACAATCAATCACATAACCCTAAAGTTCTACGCTGTAGGCCCACTTGGGCAAAACGCATGCATGCACTACTTACCTGGCGTCCAAGCTCGCTCGATGCACAGCTTCGCCAAAAAGTGTCTCAACCTAAAACACAAACAACCACTCATCAATATTTATCTCAAAATCCACCAAATAGCTAAAAATAACTTTCCTTAACTAAACTCATGAAATTCCAACTAAAACGGGCCATTGGTTTGGTTTGGTTTGGCCGAAAACCAGCCCAAAGTTCGGACGCGCATAACATTTGCGTCCGTCAACGAAATCGAACGATTCAAGTGGCTAAACGTTCCCTTAGGAACCTAGTTTAACATACTAAGACGGATTTAAAACGGTAAGTCGTAGACAGGCAAAAATGCCAAAAACCGAATCTGCCATTTCTTTTATAAAATTTCAACCTTTGTTTTTCGTCAACCAAAACTCACTCAATTTAGCTTTACGCACCAAAATAGACATGCCACTATCACACGTCGAAATTCCACGAAAAACGCTCGCTAATTTGACTTGGACCAAAATCCGACATAAACTTCCGACGCGCATAACTTTTGCGTCGGATATCAGAATCGAACGATTGCAGCGGCCATAGGTCCCTCTAACGCGCATACCTTTCAGGCAATGACTCTCCCACTCTGCATCAAAACACACCCCAAACCGATCCTGGAGGCATCACAATAAATATAGAACTTCTCTCCTTTCACGAGCAGCGTCAATACAGGAGCCCTAGTCAACCTCTGCTTCAATGTCTGGAAGCTGTCCTCACAACGGTCGGTCCATTTATACTTTGCATTCTTCCTGGTTAGTCGGGTCAAAGGGGCCGAGATCTTAGAGAACCCTTCAATGAATCTCCGATAATATCCAGCCAACCCCAGAAAACTGCATATCTCGCTAGCACTAGTCGGCCTCGGCCACTCCTTTACAGTCTGAACCTTCCCCGGATCAACTGAAATACCCTCAGAGGAGATCACATGCCCCAAGAAGTGAATCCTGTCTAACCAAAACTCGCACTTTGAGAACTTAGCATACAGCTGATGCTGGCTCAAAATAGTCAGTACAATCCTCAGGTGCTCCCTGTGCTCCTCCTCACTCTGCGAGTAGATCAGAATGTCGTCAATAAACACAATCACGAACTTGTCCAGGTACTCCCTGAACACCCGGTGCATCAGATCCATGAACGCTGCAGGGGCATTGATCAACCCAAAAGACATAACCAGGAACTCGAAATGTCCGTACCTCGTCCTGAAGGCCGTCTTCAGTACATCCCTCCCCTTCACCTTTAACTGATGATAGCCGGACCTCAGGTCGATCTTAGAAAATACCCGGGCACCTTGTAGCTGATCAAACAAATCATCAATCCTAGGCAATGGATACCTGTTCTTCACCGTCAACTTATTCAGCTCCCGATAGTCAATACACATACGTAGGGATCCATCCTTCTTCTTGACGAATAGAACTGGTGCTCCCCAGGGTGAAAAACTAGGGCGTATAAATCCCTTATCTGTCAGCTCCTCCAACTGAGCCTTCAGCTCCTTAAGTTCAGTAGGTGCCAATCTGTAAGGGTTCTTGCACACCGGCTCGGCACCTGGGAAAACATCTATCTCGAACTCAATCACCCTATCAGGGGGCAACCCAGGCAATTCATCACGGAACACTCCCAGGAACTCCTGCACAATAAGAATATCCTGTATCCGAGCATCGCCCGGTGACTGCGCATCCTCAACACTTGCCAAAAATCCCTAGCAACCCATGCCCAACACCCGTGGTGCCTGACGAGAAAATATAGCAGAAATCCTAGCAAGACCCTTACCTGCTTTAAAGGTGTAGCTCTCCCCGCCCGGGGGCCGGAGATGAACCTCTCTGGTCCTGCAGTCAATCTCCGCATGATGTCTGAACAGCCAGTCCATTCCCAAGATCACCTCATAACCGCTCATATGGAGAATGACTAGCTCGGCATATAACTGCTTGCTTCCCACTGTCACAACATTGCCCCGCACCACCTGCTCTGAATACAAATGTTCCCCGGATGGCAAGGTGACATCATAATGTCGCTCGGCAGGACTGAACTCCAAGTTGGCCTTTACCACAAAGCCCGTCGACACAAACGAGTGCGTAGCACCCGTATCAATCAAAGTATAAGCTGCCACACCAGACACAAAAATGTTACCTGCTATCACTGATGGCTGGGCAGCATCATCTGGCTCAAACAGGGCAAAGACTCTCGGTGTAACTCTGGCTGACGACATGCTCGCCACTGGGCATCTGCTGGCAAAATGTCCCACCTCATTACAGTTGAAACAGCGGTTCTGATGCGGCTTCTGACACTCTCTGGACATGTGGCCCACCTCGCCACAGTTGTAACACCTCACTGGGCCAGGCCTGCACTAGCCCTAGTGACTCCTCTCACAGTGCCGCGTGCCCCACGCACCCTGCCGCTGTACAGCACGTCCTCGCGCACACCATCACCCGGCGCCGCACGACCCGTGAGTACTCGCAGGGCCATGTGCCCCGCGCACCTGCGATCACGCCACACTCCCACGCTTATCTACACTTCTCTTGCATTCACTGTACACACCTCAACCTATTTCATATCCTCTCGACTCCCAACCCCTCTCCCGAAATTTCGGCAGAGTAACCCCTAAAAACTGGCTATCCCAAAAATTTAAAACCCTGCACACAGTTCACCAAAACTAACAATATTTATCTATCCATCATCCAGAGAAATCACCATAACACAATCAGAGTATGAAGACAACGAAAATCCATCAACTTCAAACGAAGAAAATTCACAGTATAGAGCAATTCCAAGCTCCTCCATGTAAAATATATGCGTATGTCGCCAAAATCACACGCACTCCATATACACCTTTACACTGACGCATATAAACCTCATCTCATTGACTATACATAATCACCACAAAAGAAAAATATCCGCAAACAACCAGGCCACCATCTACCATCTCCACGGGTCGGGTCGCCCTAAAAAAATCCGCCGTCCGGTGCCTCGGTCGCACGCGGCCAACCATCCTCTGTCTCAGGACTAGGCTCTCGAGGCTCACCAGCAAGGTCGTCAGCACCTACACCACAGAACACACAACATAAGCCTAACGCTCAGTAAGTAATGCAATATGAAAGTAAAAGCCGTCAATCCAATCCTATCACATGCAGTCTCTACACTCACACTCGTGTTGTCACATCTGTGACGCGTAGTGCAGCCGCACCAGGGTAAGGAGGAACCTCACGCCACCGTACACCCTGACACGTCGCCACCGTCCCGCACTCCCCAGCAACGGGGCCCACAAGCTACACACACGCATCACCACACGGCAACCACATCAGGGTAAGGGTGTACCTCGCGCCACACTACACCCTAACACGTCGCCCCCGTCCCAGCCTCCCCAGCACGGGGCCACAGTTACCACACACACACGTTTCGCGACAGCCCAGCCAGCCCACTCCTTGAGTGGAATCCGCGACTCGTGTTGCACCGGCCCACACACTAGTAGGATCTGCGATACCACTGCCCATCACCCTCACCGTCAACACATTCACACCGCATGATGGCCCAGCCAGCCCACCCCTCGAGTGGAATCCGCGACTGGTGAAGCATCAGCCCGCACACTAGCGGGATCCGCGGTACAACCGCCACACGTCTCACCATATACTCAAAACCATTTTCGTTCACGTTTTTAAAATATGATGCATGTCAAACAATACGCACGCGCACTACAATCAACAACATAAAATCCTAAAGTTCTACGGTGTAGGCTCACTTGGGCAAAACACATGCATGCACTACTTACCTGGCATCCTAAGCTCGCTCGACGCACCGCTTCGCCAAAAAGTGTCTCAACCTAAAACGCAAATAATCACTCATCAATATTCACTTCAAAATTCACCAAATAATCTAAAATAATATTCCTTAACTAAACTTAAGAAGTTCCAGTTAAAACGGTCACCAAAAATGGATTCGTCCGAAAACCGGCCTAAAGTTTGGACGCGCATAACTCTTGCATCCGTCAACGGAATCGAACGATTCAAGTGGCTAAACGTCCCCTTAGGAACCTAGTTTAACTTACTAAGACGGATTTTAAAAGGGTAAGCTGCAGACAGGTGAAAAACACCATAAACCGAATCTGCCATTTTTATCCAATTTCACATTTTCGTTTCTCTTCAACCAAAACTCACTCAAATTTAGCTTTACGCACCAAAAACAGCCATGCCACTATCACACGTCAAAATTCCACGAAAAATGGTCACTAATTTGATTTGGATCAAAATCCGACATAAACTTTCGACGTGCACAACTTTTGCGTCGGATATTGGAATTGAATGATTACAACGGCTATACGTTCCTGTAATAACCTAGTTTAACCCACAAAAACAGAATTGGAAACGATCAACCGAAGCCAGGCCAAAACGACCAAAAACAGAATCTGTTTTTATACGAAAAATAGCCGAAATCTCAACTTCGATCCAATCTCGCCAATTTCTTCACCGAACAATCACATTTCAACCTATTAAGCACAATCTAACCCGAAATCAGAAATTCAAGCACAAAATCCAAATTTTGGCTCCACCTTCTCCCTCGGTTTCAATCCCTCTCACCGGTCTCCTACTGTCCACCCGCTAACACACACTCACCCTCCTAATCCACTCAACATTTCAGTCAAATTCACAGAAAAACGGAGGGAAGCCAAACCTTAGTCTCGGCCAAACAGGACAGAACAGCAGAGGGAGAGAGAGAGACTTACAGGGTGGTGTCACTCTGCACTCGGGTGGGGGAATGGAAGTACACTAAAATCCGATTGCTCGGCTGCTGGCAACAGAACCGAATAGGGCCCTTCCTCGCGGTCATCGACAGAACACGCTTGGCCCTCACTTCGGGGGTTCAAGCTGTTGAAACCGAACTACCTCGGTTCGTCGGAGAAGCAATGCTCGACTGCGGTTCCGCTCACAAACCCGCGCCGGCCGTCCACCGATCGAAGACCAAAATCGAGCTTCTCGATCGCCCTCTCTCCCGCGTTCGCTCTCGGCACTGGCAAAAAACCCGAGCACTGAACGGCTTCGCGAAAGCCGTTAGTTGTTTTATAAAATTTTAATTTTATAAAATAATTTAAATAATAAAATTACCAAAACACCCTCACATGTTTTTATCGTCCGTAACTTCGCTAAATTCTTGCCCTCCTGACTTTAAAATCTCGAAAACCACCACAAAACTAGATTTCGAGTTTTATAATTTAATTCTCCCGTTAAATATTTTTCTGAAACTCCAACCGAACTTAAATTAAAAGTTTCAGAAATTAAATTTAAAAAAATCTAAAATTTTCAGGTTATTACAGTGCGAATGCACCAGGTGAACACTTGCTGGAAACCTATATGTCCATATCATTTCATGCATATTTTTCTTGAAAGTGCAACCAGAAATTTACGTGCTTCTATACTATCATGGAGTGACTTACCTGCAGATGTACTCCCAATTTATTCAACCTATGAATGGCCAATTAATGTGGCCAGATGCGCCAGGTAGGGGGGAAATCTTTCTGCCCACAAGATATAACCAATCTGGTAGTCCAAGAAAATAATAGTGCGAGATGTCGATGAGCTGTCAAGTTCGAGAGCTTGTAAGTAGAACTCAAAGATGTCGTGTAGTATATGTCGTCAGTATGGAAATAATAGTTGCACTTGTCAAAACGAAGGATCCACTTCAGGGATTGTTGCCTCCCAAGATATGTTTATGAGTTTCAACACAAATAAAGGGACGTAGGTACAGTTCTAAATATTTCGCTCTTAAACACGTTGTCATTCTTTTTTAATATAGTTTTCATTATATGCAAAAATCTACGACTCGTGAGCGAGGCAGGAGCAGAAGAAATTGACTGTTGTAATTTGTGTTGAAATTCATTTATATTCATATAACTCCAAGGTTTTTTCAAATTATAAATGTTTTTTATTTGGTTTAAATAAATATTATTTATTTGCTTAAATAATATTTAAACACCCTAAATAAATTGAATACAATAATTAATTTATTAATTTATTTTATATTTTATATAATAATTAATTACAAGCCATTAATTTATTTAAATGACTTAATTATATTAAATAATATTTATTTATTATAAAATAATTTGAATACATTAACTAATTAATTTATTTTATATTTTATTCATTAATTAATTGGAAGTGATAAATTTATTTGAATGTGTTAATTAGAAGTCATTAATTTATTTAAATGTATTAAATTAATTATACTTAAATAAATTGCATACAATTATACTTAATCAATTATTTTATTTTATTTTAAAAAAATTAAAAAATTGAGCAGAATTTCGTTTGTTTTATACTCTTGCATAGTTATCTTCAAATAGTTCCTACAAATTAAAATCATAAATATATACTAACCAGACAAATTTCAGTACAAAAAAATAATATTTAAACCACTGGAATTAAAGTACATCAAATGAAAAATCAAAATATAAACTAAGCTAAACTACTCCGGTGGTACGTCGTCGTCGTCTCTATCTGTCATCAAATCTGTCATCCTCTCAGTAACTTCTCATATGGAGTCACTGAGATAGTCTTGTGACTCAACAACCTTTTTCTGCCCCATGGTCCACTACTCGACCCTGCCTACAAGGAACTCAATCTTCTGCTGCTGCTCCTGATGCCTCAACTGCCGCTCCTGACGCATCTGTTGCTCCTCCTGATGCAATGCATCTGCGGCTGCGCTAGATGCATCTGCTCCTCCCGGCTACTACCAACCTAAGGGGAAATTGGCGGCTCTGTCGCAGTGGCGGGGGTGTCCTCCTCCATCGAAGCATCCCGTGCTGTAGCGTCCTCTGGCTCTCCCTTCAGCATCCAACACTCACGAATTCAACTAGGCCCATTCGCTCTCTAACGGGCAGCTGAACTTCAGATCGCTGCATGATCCTCCAAATCAAAGTACTGTACGGTATATTTTTGTTTCGTGTCCACCCGATCTCGTTCATGTGAACTAAAATCATGAACCCTGGGTTGAATATCGTGGAGCTATACATCTTCTCCATAATATAGAGATCCATCAAATTCACCAGATCTCTATAGCCATCCCTCGGCAGCAGGGCGTGGCTGATGAGGTTGTGAACAACCCGAGCGTTGACATTCAGAACCTTGGATTTCGGTTTGGTGAATTTTGCAACGTTCAAATTGCAGTGAATCTGTCTAAGAAACTGTAGTCCATCTGGGCTTCTAGCAAAATACACTCTCGGGAAGCAAATCCTAGCAACTCGCTCACTTGATTTGCATGAATCATAATATCTTTATTGCATAGATATGACTTCAAGATCTTAGCCCTCCCAGTATTAGTCAAGTTCGCGTAAAATAAGCGACTAATTCGGTCGCAAGTCTCTCCGCACATGTTGTACACCCCATGCAAGCCAATCCTATCAAACATCTTCTGGATCTGCAAAGATTTCCAATTAGTGAAGTCGAGTGTCTTTCTATAAATAATTGATCGAATTGAAATATTCCGATCGAACCGCTTTTGACACTCCTCGCTTTGAAAATCCATCGAGAAATAACCATGCAGTGGTTGCGGCACTTCATCCCGAGGCCGGTTTGCTGGTGCTCGGTTTGCAGGCGGTCGATTTGACAGACCAGCTTGTGTCGCGAGGTGGGGACGTTTGAATGAAATTTTTGGGGCCATTTCACAAATGGGCCTCGGATTCTTAGCAAAGTATCCTCGAATTTGGGATTTTTGACAATTAGAGGCTCGGGTTTTGAGATTTTCGGAGATTAGGAAGGTTGGATTTGGGATTTTCAGCGATTAGAAGGCTTGATTTTTGGATTTTCAGTGATTACGAGACTATGGTTTTGAATCATAATATCTCCACGGGTCGGGTCGCCCTAACAAAATCCGCCGTCCGGTGCCTCGGTCGCACGCAGCCAACCATCCTATGTCTCAGGACTAGACTCTCGAGGCTCACCAGCAAGGTCGTCAGCACCTACACCACAGAACACACAACATAAGCCTAACGCTCAGTAAGTAATGCAATATGAAAGTAAAAGCCGTCAATACAATCCTATCACATGCAGTCTCTACACTCACACTCGTGTTGTCACATCTGTGACGCGTAGTGCAGCCGCACCAGGGTAAGGAAGAACCTCACGCCACCGTACACCCTGACACGTCGCCACCGTCCCGGACTCCCCAGTAACGGGGCCCACAAGCTACACACACGTATCACCACACGGCAACCACATCAGGGTAAGGGTGTACCTCGCGCCACACTACACCCTAACACGTCGCCCCCGTCCCAGCCTCCCCAGCACGGGGCCACAGTTGCCACACACATACGTTTCGCGACAGCCCAGCCAGCCCACTCTTTGAGTGGAATCCGCGACTCGTGTTGCACCGGCCCACACACTAGTAGGATCTGCGATACAACTGCCCATCACCCTCACTGTCAACACATTCACGCCGCATGATGGCCCAGCCAGCCCACTCCTCGAGTGGAATTCGCGACTGGTGAAGCACCGGCCCACACACTAGCGGGATCCGCGGTACCGCCGTCACACGTCTCACCACATACTCAAAATCATTTTTGTTCACATTTTTAAAATATGATGCATACCAAACAATACGCACGCACACCACAATCAATCACATAAACCCTAAAGGTCTACGGTGTAGGTCCACTACGCATGCATGCACTACTTACCTGGCGTCCTAAGTTCGTTCGATGCACAGTTTCGCCAAAAGGTGTCTCAACCTAAAACACAAACAACCACTCATCAATATTTACCTCAAAATCCACCAAATAGCTAAAATAACCTTCCTCAACTACACGCATGAAATTCCAACTAAAACGGGCTATTGGTTTGGTTTGGCCGAAAACCAGCCCAAAGTTTAGCCGCGCATAACTTTAGGGTCCGTTAACGGAATCGAGCGATTCAAGTGGCTAAACGCCCCCTTAGGAACCTAGTCTAACATACTAAGACGGATTTTAAAACGGTAAGCCGCAGACAGGCGAAAAATGCTAAAAACCGAATCTGCCATTTTTATCAAATTTCACATTTTCACTTCTCCTAAACCAAAACTCACTCGCAACTAGTCTTACGCATAAAAAATGGCTATGCTACTATCACATGTCGAATTTCTATGAAAAATGCCCGCTAATTTGACTTGGACCAAAATATGACATAAACTTCCGACGCGCATAACGTTTGCGTCGAATATCGAAATCAAATGATTCCAGCAGCCATACGTCCCTCTAACAACCTAGTTTATCCCACAAAAACAGAATTTAAAATGATCAACTGAACGTAGGCTGAAACGGCCAAAGACAGAAGCTGTTTTTATGCGAAAAATAGCCAAAAATTCAACTTCGATCCAATCTTGCCAATTCCTTCACCGAACAATCACATTTCGATCTACCAATGCATACATTAACAATTTGGGGAGTTCCTAATTAGAAAATAGCATGGCAGCACCAAACACCTTCACGATTTTCTTCCCAAAACCGAGAAATCCTCAATCGGTTCATTGAGCCCTGAACCCCTCCCTCATTCCTTCCAAATTTATCACATAATCCCCTGAAATGCAGAGGTCAAAACAACCTCATGCTCGGCCATCAGAGCAGGGCAAAACCGAAGGGAAACTCCCTGTTCCTGGTCGGTTTCGTCGCGGGAGAGCCGAGCCACACACTGGCTCCAGAACACACACTCACTCGATTCTAAAATGCCCCAACAACCGAGCTCTAACCGTCGGGAGTTCAAGAACAAACGAACTTCCACGCTCGGTCGACAGTACCGAAGAAAAATAAGGGAGAACTCACCTTCGGTTTCTCAGTGCGGGAAGGCAAAACAGCTCCTCACTCCAGCTCGTCGACACCCCTTTCGCACAGCTGTCGTTCGTCGGCAGCACACTCCCTCTTCGATAGGCTGGTTCTCTCTCTGGCGCTCTCTACTCTCGGCCGTGCGACAACACGGTGAAATGGCTTCCACCAGAAGCCATTCCACCATATAACATATTTTATTTTATTTTTTTAACTTTTAATTTAACTACAAAATTACCAAAATGCCCTCACGTGTTTTAATCGTCTGTAAATTCGTAAATTTCTCGACCTCCCGACTTTGAATTCTGAAAACCATCGCAAAAAGTAGGCTTCGAGTCTTATAATTTAAATTTTTCCGTTGAAATATTTCTCAAAACTCTGACCGAGATTAAATTAAAATTTCAGAAATTAAAATAAAAATCCAAAAATTTCCGGGTCATTACAAAGAAAGTATGAAGTGGAAAGCAGAGGAAGGTGGAATTGAGAGCCAATGTGATCACGGGAAGAAGTGGCA
>CM039526.1:1678859-1694515 GCA_022433055.1 Begonia peltatifolia | reverse complement strand
AAAACACATGCATGCACTACTTACCTGGCGTCCTAAGCTCGCTTGACATACAGCTTCGCCAAAAGAAAGCTTCAACCTAAAACACAACCAATTTCTCATCAGTATTTATCTCAACATTCACCAATTAGCTAAAAATAACCTTCTCTAACTACACTCATGAAATTCCAACTGAAACGGTCCATTGGTTTGCTTTGGCCGAATACCAGCCCAACGTTCGGATGCGCATAACTTTTGCTTCCGTCAACGGAATCGAACGATTCAAGTGGCTAAACGTCCCCTTAGGAACCTAGTTTAACATCCTAATACCGATTTTAAAACGTTAAGCCGCAGACAGGCGAAAAATGCCAAAAATGGAATCTGCCATTTTTCTTATAAAATTTCAACGTTTGTTTTTCTTCAACCAAATCTCACTCGATTCAGCTTTTACGCACCAAAACAGGCATGCCCCTATCACACGTCGAAATTCCACGAAAAATGGTCTCAAATTCGACTTGGACCAAAATCCGGCATAAACTTCCGACGCGCATAACTTTTGCGTCGGATGTCGGAATTGAACGATTCTAGCTGCCACACGTTGCTCTAACAACATATTTTTAACCCACAAAACAGAATTGAAAATGATCAACTTAAGCCTAGCTAAAACAGCCAAAAATAGAAGCTGCTTTTATACGAAAAATAGTCGAAATCTCAACTTCGAGCAAATCTCGCAAGTTCTCTGCACCGAACACTCACATTTTAACCTATTAAGCACAATCTAACCCGAAATCAGAAATTCAAGCACAAAATCTGAATTTTAGCTTAACCTTCTCCCTCGATTTCGGCACACAGAATGCTCTCCCTCGCACGATCGCTCTCGGGTGCTTTGCAGAAACCAGCCGAATGGCTTCTTTCCGAAGCCATTCGGGTGTTATCATTTTTTTTTTAATTTTAAACAATAATAATTTACTTAAATGCCCTCACGTGTTTTAATCTCCCATAATTTCATTAATTTCTCAACTTTTCGACTTTAAATTCCGAACTCCATCGCAAAAGTAAGCTCCGAGTTTTATAATTTAACTTTTCCCGTTGAAACATTTCTCAAAACTCCGACCGAGATTAAATTAAAATCTCAAAAGTTAAAAATTCAAAATTCAAAATTTTCGGGTTATTACAATTTACCTCAAAATCCACCAAATAGCTAAAATAACCTTCCTCAACTACACGCATGAAATTCCAACTAAAACGGGTCATTGGTTTGATTTGGCTGAAAACCAGCCCAAAGTTCAGACGCGCATAACTTTTGGGTCCGTTAACGGAATCGAGCGATTCAAGTGGCTAAACGCCCCCTTAGGAACCCAGTCTAACATACTAAGATGGATTTTAAAATGGTAGGCCACAGATAGGCAAAAAATGCTAAAAACCGAATCTGCCATTTTTATCAAATTTCACATTTTCACTTCACCTAAACCAAAATTCACTCGCAACTAGTCTTACGCATAAAAAACGGCTATGCTACTATCACATGTCGAATTTCTATGAAAAATGCTCGCTAATTTCTCTTGGACCAAAATCCGACATAAACGTACGACGCGCATAACTTTTGCGTCGGATATCGAAATCGAATGATTCCAGCAGCCATACGTCCCTCTAACAACCTAGTTTATCCCACAAAAACAGAATTTAAAATAATCAAATGAACGTAGGCCGAAACGGCTAAAGACAGAGGCTGTTTTTATGCGAAAAATAGCCGAAAATGCAACTTCGATCCAATCTCGCCAATTCCTTCACCGAACAATCACATTTCGATCTACCAATGCATACATTAACAATTTGGGGAGTTCCTAATTAGAGAACAGCATGGCAGCACCAAACACCTTCACGGTTTTCTTCCCAAAACTGAGAAATCCTCAATCGATTCATTGAGCCCTGAACCCCTCCTTCATTCCTTCCAAATTTATCACATAATCCCCTAAAATGCAGAGGTCAAAACAACCCCATGCTCGGCCATCAGAGCAGGGCAAAACCGAAGGGAAACTCCCTGTTCCCGGTCGATTTCGTCGCGGGAGAGCCGAGCCACACATTGGCTCCAGAACACACACACACTCGGTTCTAAAATGCCCCAACAACCGAGCTCTAACCATCGGGAGTTCAAGAACAACCGAACTTTCACACTCGGTCGACAAAACCGAAGAAAAACAGGTGAGAACTCACCTTCGGTTTCTCAGCGCGAGAAGGCAAAACAGCTCCTCACTCCAGCTCGTCGGCACCCCTTTTGCACAGCCGTCGTTCGTCGGCAGCACACTCCCTCTTCGATCAGCTGGTTCTCTCTCTAGAGCTCTCTCCTCTAGGCCGTGCGACAACACGGTGGAATGGCTTCCATTCGAAGTCGTTCCACCATATAACATATTTTATTTTATTTTTTTTAACTTTTAATTTAACTACAAAATTACCAAAATGTCGTCACGTGTTTTAATCGTCTGTAAATTAATAAATTTCTCGACCTCCCGACTTTGAATTCCAAAAACCATCGCAAAAGTAGGCTCCGAGTCTTATAATTTAAATTTTTCCGTTGAAATATTTCTCAAAACTCTGACCGAGATTAAATTAAAATTTCAGAAATTAAAATAAAAATCCAAAAATTTCCAGGTCATTACAAAGAAAGTATGAAGTGGAAAGCAGAGGAAGGTGGAATTGAGAGCCAATGTGATCACGGGAAGAAGTGGCAGAGAGGCGAGGTGATCGGAAGAGGATGTTTTACGTCTGTTTATCTCGCGACTTTGAAGAGATCAAAATCAAGGTTCTGCTATTTCCCGCCTGTTATGGCGGTGAAATCCGTTGCTGTCTCTGTTTCAATCTATCTTCAGAAGGAGAGAGAGGTTCTTGACAATCTAGTTGGTTGCCCGAAGGTGATTAAATGCTATGGGGAAGAAATTACCAATTCTAAAAAGGATGGTATGGTTTACAACGTGTTGTTGGAGTATGCATTCGGAGGAACCCTGGCTGATAAAATCAAGAATTCCGGAGGTCCTGGATTGCCTGAACTCGATGTCCAGCGCTACACGAGATCGATTCTTAGGGCACTTATCCACATTCATGGACGCCGTTACGTTCACTATAATTTGAAGCCTGACAACATCTTTCTTGTTTCTGGGCCTGATACTTCTAGCAATACTGATGGGCTAATGGGGAAAGTTGGGGATTTTGGTTCGGCGAAGAGAGTCCCCCGGATGAAGGGAGGAAGGGTTAACCCTTGTTTGAGAGGAACTCTATTGTACATGGCGCCAGAAACTGTAAATGATCACATACAAGGTCGTTCGTCTGATATTTGGGGCCTAGGGTGCATTGTTTTCGAGATGCTCACTGGGCAACCATCTTGGCCAATGAATCCAGATATGAATTCCGAGACTCTTCGACTTCTGATTGGTAATGAAAATGAATTGCCTAAAATACCGAATGGCATTTCAGATGAGGCGAAGGAGTTTCTAAAGGGGTGTTTTGTGAGGCGGGCTAAGTTTAGATTAACAGCCAAGATGCTATTCAATCATCTATTTGTTGCTGGTCTGGATGATGCATTCATCAGTGATGACGTAGAACTGGTCTACTCTTCTTCACATGATTCAAATAGGGATTCTGAAGATGATCTGTCTTCTTGTTCTTGGTCTAATGATTCCGAAGAGATGGAAACTGCAATCTCTGAGGCATCTGCTGAAGAAAGCCGAGTGCAAAGTGAAAACAAGGGAAAAAAATCTAAGCTCTGGTTGTGATCGTGAAAATGTGATAAAGGGAATAGAAGCTTCTTCCACCGTTTAAGCTGGGTCTGTCAAAGTGACGCGGAAGAGGTTTTGGCTTTTTGGAGAAAAAACTAAATAAGTAGAGGCTTTATGTGGCATTAGTTAGGTCCTTCACACCATTTCGAAAAGATAGTTGATTATAGAGCATTGTTTTCTTTTAGATTACTTGTGCTACAATGTTATTTCTTCTTCTTCTTTGGCTATCTATATTACTTATTGCTTGTATTGACGATAAAATTGAATTAAGTGCAAAGGTTACATGAGGATTGATCAGAACATAGTTCATTATATCTCTGTCCAAGGATTGTCATTCTCAACGATAAAAAAATTGAGAGTTGATATCACTGAAGATCACTCTTATCCACGGCATCAGGCAAGAAGAAGAATGATGAAGAAACAAAGTTCTTCAAATGATTCCTAATATTCGATTATAGCCTAAAACGTTGTTTATTATTGTCAGCGTCAATGGAAGAAATCCAAAATCCAATTCAAAACTTTTCGAGTTTCTCTACATGAGTCTTTAACAACTATGCTAGACTTAAACTAAAACAAGGATAAAGATGTGGTTTGTAGATGATCAAATGACATTATAAATGTTGGGACACTTGACATTTAATATTTTAGAAAAGTAAAACTATGTGAAACAAATGATAATTTTTTAATTATCATTTTAGTAATTATCTAATCAATGAACTAAATTGTCATAACATCTTAAGTCATATTTGAAATTTATGAGGTTGATCTTCTTGACAATGGAAATGGAAGATAATCTTCCAACTTTATTAATTTTCTATTCCTTGATTTTGTTTTAAAATTAAACAATATCTTACATCCCAAATACTGACCGAATGAGACAGGGCTGCTTGGAAAATCCATGGATTTTCCGAAATTTGGATATGAAATTTCTTAGTATAATGTGAAAATCTACGATGTGTTGGAAAATATAAACCAGAATATGACACGATATCAATTTGTTAGAATAAATGAAGAGAGATTTTTTAGAAGAATCAATAATAATAATAACATGAGATTTATTCTTTATTTCTACACTTTAATAATACTTCATGTCGTGTTTATGTGTTGCTTATTATTGGTGTGATTAATGTCTTATTTTAATTATTTATAATTTATTATAATTATTACAACAATTTATAAATTATGTATAAGTGTTAGGAGGTAGGATTAGTGTAATAACTCGAGAATTTCAATTTTTAATTTTTATTTTCCAGAATTTTAGTTTAATCCCGGTCGGAGTTTTCAGAAATATTTCAACGGGAAAGATTTAAATTATAAGGCTGTAAGCCTACTTTTGCGATTGGTTTTCAGAATTTAAAGTCGGGAGGTCGAGAAATTAACGAAATTTCGGACGATTGAAACACGTGAGGGCAATTTGGTAATTTGTAATTTTAAAAAAATAATAATAATAATATGAATCACCCGAATGGCTTCGGGAAGAAGCCATTCGGCTGATTCCTGCAAACACCCGAGTGCCAGGAGAGGCGATCGCGTGCCGTAGTCGGAGCTGCGATCGACGGCCGACGAGCGTGGGCGCGAGGTGCGAGTTGCGAGCCGGTGCTGCTGTCCCGACAAACCGAAGCCGTCCGGTTTCAGCAGCTCGAGTCCCCGAAGTGTGAGCCGAGTGTTTCGGCCGACGACTGCGAAGACCAAATTTCCGACCAAGTCTGCCACCGACGATTTGGGAGCCTTGCTAGAGTCCCTTTTCCCGTTGTGTGCAGAACTCCATTGCTCGGTAAGTCTTTCCCCTCTTGCTGCCCGCCTCATTATTTTTGGTTTAGCCGAGCTTAGTGCTCGGCCTACTTCGTCATTGATGGTATTGGCCGCAAGGTTATAGCGTAGCACGAGAGTAATGCCGCGAGTTTAGGGGAAACCGAAGGGAGCCCTGTCGATTTCCTGTATTGGCCGAGCTTAGTGCTCGGCCTCCTTGCAATTGCAGTGAGCTTGGCCGAGAGATATGGACGAAATAGGGCTAGTTGTGTGTGGAAGTTTGTAAATTGAAGTTTGAAATCAAAATCAACCATTGCTTGTGCAGGGGCAGTTCGGTTTTTAACTATTTTGGCCTAGTTTTGGCTAATCGTTTTAAATTCTGTTTTTGTGGGATAAAATAGGTTATTAAAAAGATGTATGACCACTAGAATCGTTCGATTCCGACATCCGACGCAAACGTTATGCGCGTCGAAAGTTTATGCCGGAATTTAGCCTAAGTCAAATTAGCAAGCGTTTTTCGTGGAAATTCGACGTGTGAAAGCAGCATAGCCAATTTGATGCATATAACTATCTGGGAGTTGTAACACCCCGAGAACCCACACGTTCCCAGTGCGCTACAGTGCATCTACACACTACACACACACACACTAACACTTGACATAACTAACTCAATTCAATACCCCTTTCGTTTTCAAATCATTTTCAAAAGAACATTTGTGAGTATGAAAATTTTTCGACTCGATTCGAAAAACAACTCGCGTCCCGAAGAGGAAACACGAAGTCCTCAACATAAAACTACGCAGCGGTAAAGAAAACCATTTAAAACAATTTGAAATAAAACGGTAAAACTTGAAATCCTAGAAAAAAATCCCACGCACCCCACGAACTACCCAGTCCGGTCCTAAGCACTCACGTCCCCACTTCGACACCCCGCGTACACCCTCGCGGTGCCGCACGTGTCAACCCAACGTGTAATAACCTGGGAATTTCGAATTTTATTTTTAATTTCTGGAATTTTTAGTTTAATCCCGGTCGGAGTTTTGAGAAATATTTCAACGGGAAAGATTTGAATTATAAGACTCGGAGCCTACTTTTGCGAAGTTTTTTGGAATTTAAAGTCGGGAGGTCGAGAAGTTAACGAAATTCGAACGACAGTTGCCACACACACACGTTTCGCGACAGCCCAGCCGACCCACCCCTCGAGTAGGATCCGCGGCTGGTGTTGCACCGGCCCACACACTAGTAGGATTCGCGGTACCACTGCCCATATCCTCACCGTCAACACATTCACGCCGCATGACGGCCCAGCCGGCTCACCCCTCGAGTAGGATCCGCGACTGGTGAAGCACCGGCCCGCACACTAGCGGGATCCGCGGTACCACCGCCACACGTCTCACCTCATACATCAAAGCATGCTAAAAATCATTTTCGTTCCCGTTTTAAAAAAATATGATGCATGTCACACAATACGCACACACACCGCAATCAATCACATAAACACTAAAGTTCTATAGTGTAGGCCCACTTGGGCAAAACACATGCATGCACTACTTACCTGGCGTCCTAAGCTCGCTCGATACACAGCTTCGCCAACAGAAAGCCTCAACCTAAAACACAACCAATTTCTCATCAGTATTTATCTCAACATTCACCATTTAGCTAAAAAAAAAAAACAACCTTCTCTAACTACACTCATGAAATTTCAACTAAAACGGTCCATTGATTTGGTTTGGCTGAAAACCAGCCCAATGTTCGGATGCGCATAACGTTTGCGTCCGTCAACGGAATCGAACGATTCAAGTGGCCAAACGTCCCCTTAGGAACCTAGTTTAACATCCCAAGACGGATTTTAAAACGATAAGCCGTAGACAGGTGAAAAATGCCAAAAACCGAATCTGTCGTTTTTTTATAAAGTTCCAACCTTTGTTTTTCTTCAACCAAAACTCACTTGATTCAGATTTTTCGCACCAAAAAATAGACATGCCACTATCACACGTCGAAATTTCACGAAAAACGGTCACTAATTTGACTTGGACCAAAATCTGACATAAACTTCCGACGCGCATAACTTTTGCGTCGGATTTCGGAATCGAACGATTCCAGTGGCCACACATTCTTCTAACAACCTATTTTAACCCACAAAGGTAGAATTTGAAATGACCAACTGAAACTAGGTCGAAACGGCCAAAAACAGAATCTGCTTCTATCCTAAAAATAGCCGAAAATTTAACTTCGATCCAACTTCGCAAATTCCTTCACCAAGAAGCCACATTACAGTCCAATATGCATAACTCATAACAATTTCGAAACTTCTCGATCAAAAAGCTCGAATGTCAGCACAACCCTCCCTGGTTTTCTTATCGAAACCAAGGCACCACCGGTGCCTCCCCCTCCCCTTTTCCTTGCTGCAACTCCTCCATACCATGGCACAACAAGCCGAGGCAAGAACACAGGTAGCCTACATCTTCGGCCACCACAATTAGAGGAGGAACAGGGGACATTCCCACCTGTCCTCGGTCGGGTTTGGGGCAGAATGCCGAGCCCCTAGCGCGCCCACCCCAGCCTCCTCACACCAAGAACCGAGCTCAAACCAGGCGAGAGTTCGGAAGTAACCGAACTTCCCACTTGCTGGCGGAAAAAGGAAAAGGAGTAGGGCAGTTTACCTTGGGTCTTCGGCACGGGAATGGCTGAGCTACACGTCATTCCCGGCTTGTGGGAGCCCCTTATCCACGTCGACTGCCGCAATTTTTCTCCTCCGGTCGTCGGAGCTCGAAGCTCTCCCCTCTCCCGCGTCTCCCTCTCGGCTCTCTCGGCACCAAGGAGTAACAGCCGAATGGCTTCCTCCCGAAGCCATTCGGTTGTTATATTAAATTTTTTTTTTTTTTTAAATACAAATTACCAAATTGTCCTCACGTGCTTCAATCGTCCGAAATTTCATTAATTTCTCGACCTCCCAACTTTAAATTCTGAAAACCAATCGCAAAAGTAGGCCTCGAGCCTTATAATTTAAATTTTTCCCGTTGAAATATTTCTCAAAACTCTGACTGGGAATAAATTAAAAATTCCGAAAATTAGAAATTAAAATTCAAAATTTCCGGGTTATTACAATTTCTGTTGGAACTACCCACAATTCGTGACACATCAATGCTACCAGACTTATAGAACAGCCTTTAAACATGCTCCATTGTTGAATGAGCGGCACTCACGGAAGACTAACAAGATGAGAGACATTTGTTTGTGTTAAACGAAGTAATAAGGAGTAGAATTGATTTAAAGAAAGATAAATTTTAAATAATAAATAATAAATGTTCTATTGGTAAAAAATCAATACACAAGGAGAAATGTTTTAAACCAAGAGTGAGAAATAAAATTTTTGTTTACATATTTCTCAACATAATATCCAAATTTCTGTTAGCAAATATGCAATTAAAATATTGTTTAAATTATTTAGAATTTATCTTAATTCAAATATTAAAGTGTAGATTTATATTGCCCATTAAAATTAATTGAAGTAAGTTCAGGCATATGAATACTCTTACAATTTAAAAAAAAAAACACTTAATCAAACAGAAATTAAGTAATATTTATATAATCTTAAACCGAGTACGAGAGGATAAAGAATCTGTAGCCAAATACACTGCAAAAGAAGTTAAAAGTTTTAGATCTGCTTGAGGTGCAGTGGCAGAACCAATGTTGCTGCTTATTTTAGTTTTTCTAGGTTATTCAGGATACTCTTAAAGAATAATGAGAAGAATCAAGGACAATTAGGGTTTCTGCCAGGGCCACCATAGTAGAAGAACTCGCCCCGGCTTTGGCTGTTCCTATATCTTAAATCATAGCAATGGTCATTCGAAACATCGCTCTCAAGACCAACCGGAGTTATCAGTAGATATGATGCATCCACTACTTGAAGGTCTGCGAAGTAAGCAGATTTTTTAAATCCTTCCGCTGAGAATGCCCCACTTCCCATCTCTGTCTCTGTGTGTCTCCCGCTGGCAGCTTTGTTCGTCACCTCTCCTCCCCAGTTTACTGAGGTAGCGGCATTTTGCAGGTGCGTGAAGAGGTTGGATGGCCAGTATCCGATTAATTTGTCGTTGACTTTCAGCCACCAATCACCGGATCTACGATCCTACACGTTTCATAGTTTTAAATAACTGAAAAACAAAAAACTAGCTTCTTCTTTTTCTAGATTATAAGACTTATTTTTTAAAACTGTTAACAAAATCACTATTAAACTATAATTTGTTAACAAAACAACTATCGTCATCGCATCTAGTTTTTCATTCAAAATTTTTCATGGGCGCTTTCGCAGTTAAGTCTCAGGAGCCCATGCTCAAGAAAAATTTTGGCTCTTCCATCCACAAGCCTCTGTGAACATATACAGGCATTTGCCACAGGCATTCACACGAATTTTTGAAAAAAATTGAAAGGTTAGGCTTGTTTTTATTAATATACCATATTTTAAAGCAAAATTTGTTATAAAAATTTGTTAAGATTTTATTTTTATTAATTAACTTTTTGAAATTTACTTGCAAAAATCTTTAAACAATGGTCTATACCTTATAAATAAATAACGAGATCTCTATTTGTTCGCCATCATAATTGGAAGTAGGTGTGATGATAGAACCCAAACCTAGTTCCGTGGAAACCTGAACAAACGCATTGCATTCCAGATTGTAGCACCCAGTATCTTTGTACGCATCTCTCTGTTCTTCCCCCACAAAATTACGATCAAAATATCAAATGGGTTGGATGGAAAATCAAAAATTTGATAATAATTAGAAAAGATAGAGAAGAAGAAGAAGAACTCACAGTCCAGTAACCGAAAAGATGAGAATTATCATCTCCATAAATGTCATTGTAAACCTGTTGTTTCACCAATAATTGAAAACCCACGTTGATTTGTTTACTAATTTTCTTTATTTTGAAAATTAAAGAAAAGAAAATAATGATCAACTGTAAACCTGATATCCAGCTTCAACGGTGTTGAGATCGACATCATCGTCACCCGCCGCAACCCAGATTTGAGCCAAGCTCATTTCACCAGCTTCAACGTACGGAGTCCAAACACTAATGTCTGCTGTTGCGCCATAAAAGTTGCCTTCTTCTACTAGTCGAATCGCATACTGATCCATTATAACAAATTAAAATTATGGACATTTACACATCTATTTCAAATTAGTATGATTGTTAGAAATTGAAGTACCTCGTGATCACCATCATCATCATCATCATCATCGGTGGTTTGGCCAGCTGGACGAGAATTTGGTTTTGGAATAGTTCGGTGAGTCTTTTTTCCATACCTTTGGATAGACTTGGCCCTTAATATATCCTCCTTGGTTGTCCTTCTAATGGGGGTTGTCCCGTCTGGACACCTTCCGTTAGCATGCCATGGTTGAGTTAAGAGTTTTTCATTTGAAGAATGGTTCCTAAAATACCCTTTTGGGTAAGAACTTGGTTGCATCTAAAAAAACACGATCCACATAATTATCAGAAACGTTCGAAATGAAAACTTTAAGAAGAAATGAACAAAGTGGTATGACCTGAAATGTATGATTTTTGAGAAGCGGGTTATCAAATGCTGGTTGAAGATGGAACGGAACACAGTCAATAATACTTCCGTCCGGGGACTATTTTAGTCAACGATATAAAAAAGCCAAAATCAATATGATTGATTATCAACATCTTATCCAAATCATCAAGCAAAAATAAGTAAAACGTATTAAGTTTTTTATTTTTTTACGTAAAGAAAAAAGAGGAAGAAACATCGTAAACCTGAATGGATTTAACATAAGGTTTGTTCAACTTCTTCAAAAGATTCATAATCTCCAAATCATTTTCTGAAACGTTGCTTGTGATCGCCAGCGTCAAATGAAGAAAACCCAAAATCCAAAGTATGCAAAATTTCAAAAGCTTTATAGTTTCTCTGCATGAGTGTCTGGTAGCCATAATCGACTTAAAACTAAAACAATAACCAAGATGGGGTTGAAGATAATCAAATAAGCTAGCAGCTTAAGCTAGCCCTTGCTGACCAAAGAGGGTGGTCTTTCAGCCATTATATAATGGATTTTTGTGAGAGAGGAGCGGGAAGACAACCCTTTTTTGGTAGCTCTTAGTAAAGAAGAATTATTGATGAGACTACAAAATAGGACCATCACCCTTTTTTGATTTTTTTTTTTAATTAAGTATCTTGTCACACTTGAGATTGAATATTTTAGAAAAATAAAACTACGTGGATAGCTTAAAAATACAATGTTTTTATCAACACCATCGTACCTCAGCCATTTAGTAATTATCTAATCAATGACGACATAAAACATGAATGTCACTAGTAATATGTCAAATTAGTGTGTATCTATTACTTGTATTTTGTTAAACGAGATCGAACATCCCATATTTGGATCTTTTAGACAGGGCTACTTCTAATATCCTTGGCATTCCTACAAATGAAGATATGACTTGTACTATTTTTTAGTGTTCTAAGAATTAAATTTGCACGATACAAAATGTTCGACAATATAAAACAAAATATACTCTTATACTAATTTGTTGATGTAGAGATTTTAGAGAAACCCTAATCTCACATCATGATGTACTGCTTATGTGTCATTCATTCATTGATAGAATTATTATCGTATGATATAAATATTACAAGAATCAATAAATGAATGACATGTAAGTTATGTCAGAATATAATATTAAAGTGTAAAATTAGAGCTAATAAAAAGGGGACCACAAACTAGGAGTGAGTAAAACCAACTCAGACCGAAGAACCGAACCAGAACTGACATATTTGGTCCAATTCAGGTCAGTTTAGCCCATAAAATTAATGAATTTTGGTTTATCTTTACCCGAATCAAAGTTATCGGTTCGGTTTTCAGGTCTAAATACAGAAGACCACAAAAACCAGACCGGACCATTATACTTTATAACCCTAAATCCCTTATTTACTAAACCTCTGCCGACTGTCTCTTCTCTTCGACACTCGATAGACGAGAACAATGATTCTTCAAGAGGCTGTCTCTTCTTAGGTCTTTCTCGTCGTCGCCCCTGGAGAGCCTTGACAATGAATTATTCTATTTGTAGTCTTTAGACACTACTTCTCTCTAGACAAACCGTAAGTAAGCTTTTTGTTTACTGAGTATCCCACTTGTTATAATCGGGTTAAGTGCTTAGCCGAAAAGAACTTTTTTTTAAAAAAACCTACGACTATTGGAATTTGTTGCTAATAATCCTATAATAAAATCTCACAACATTTCCTAAAACTTTGAAGATTAAATAGGATTCGAAAATGAAAACTAAAATGGATTAATATATTACTAAACTTGTTTTCTAACTTATTTTAGTGTTCGTCTGATAAGGAAAAGAGTGGTGTTCTTTTTGCATTTCGAATCCTGTTTATTTCTCAAAGAGTGGTGCAAAAGAAAATTGTTTGGGGTCTCCGAACCGCTGAACCAAAAGCTGGAACCTTTTCTATAGATAGAGAATAAAAAATATAATGACAAGACCAGAAGCAGATATATGAGAAGAAAGCTGGATAGAGCAAGAGGTAAAAAAGTTGCATAACAGAGGAATTACTACGAAGCTCTTAGACGAAGAAAGGTAAAAACAAAATTTTATCTTAGTAGCGAATTCAAGTTTTTTAAGAACAAGAAGCTGCTAAACATCTTTCACTTTTTTTTTTATTAAAAAACTTGTTGTATAATGGAAAAATCAGAACTGGACCAGAACCAAACCAAGATTTCTTATCTGATCCTAAAAGAAATTCGACATTGGTCCTAAAAATTGAAAATCAAAATATATTGGTTTGGTCATAAACTCTCTCAAAATCGGACCAAACCGGACCTTGATCACCCCTAGGAATACCTACCCATCAATAAGAAAGATAACTAAAATAAATCTTTTTCAAATAACTTTCTTAACTAAATAAATAAACTACCTTACGCTTTCATGAGTTCAGTTTATTTTGATCCTTAATTTTTTTTCATTTTTAAATTTAGGATAAAGTGCAATTTGACCCCCAAACTATGGTGAAAAGGGTAATTTTTATTGTAAACTTTGATAATGGCAAAAAACAACTGTACTGTATGGATAATGGGCAATTCACCCTCTACCGTGGCATTTTCTGTTAAAATGACACATATTCGTCATGTGTCCTATTTTACTACCTGATATGCCTCTGCCATGCTTTTGTTTTGAATCGCCTATTTCACCCTTCACCCTCGCCTCTGTTCTCATCGAATCTCAACGTCTTCTCACCGACTCTCAACGACGTACAACGTGCGTCCCTGTCCCCATCGGCGAAGAGTTCCATAGACGGTAAGCTCTCTCCCCCTCACCCTCTCTCTCTTTCTCTCTCCTTCCCTCGCTCTCTTCCCACTCTACGGTACTATTTTTTTGGATTGTTTCTGGAAATTATCCTTCCTCACTCCGATTCTGCCCTTAACCCTAGCCCTTTGGGAGTGTTTATTTTCGCATTGATTTACGATTCCAGTTGGTGAAAAAGTGGAACTAAAACCAAACAGTTTTGTGAGACGCTTTATTGATCACCTTTGCTGTATTTGACAAAATCAGAGTATGAAGACGACGAAAATCCATCAAATGCAAATGAAGAAAATTCACAATATAGAGCAATTTCAAGCTCCTACATGTAAAATATATGCGTACGTCGCCAAAATCACACGCATTCCATATACACCTATACACTGACGCATATACAACTCATCTCATCTACTGTACATAATCACCACAAAAAAAATACCCGCAAACAACCAGGCCACCACCTACCATCTCCACGGGTCGGGTCGCCCTAACAAAATCCGCCGTCCGATGCCTCGGTCGCACGCGGCCAACCATCCGATGCCTCAGGACTAGGCTCTCGAGGCTCACCAGCAAGGTCGTCACCACCTACACCACAGAACACACAACATAAGCCTAACGCTCAGTAAGTAATGCAATATGAAAGTAAAAGCCGTCAATGCAATCCTATCACATGCAGTCTCTACACTCACACTCGTGTTGTCACATCTGTTATGCGTAGTGCAGCCGCACCAGGGTAAGGAGGAACCTCACGCCACCCTACACCTTGACACGTCGCCAGCGTCCCGGACTCCACAGCAACGAGGCCCAATAGCTACACATACGCATCACCACACGGCAACCACATCACGGTAAGGGTGTACCTCTCGCCACACTATACCCTAACACGTCGTCCCTGTCCCAGCCTCCCAAGCACGGTGCCACGGTTGCCACACACACACGTTTCGCGACAGCCCAGCCGGCCCACCCCTTGAGTGGAATCCGCGACTGGTGTTGCACCGGCCCACACACTAGTAGGATCTGCGGTACCACTGCCCATCACCCTCACCGTCAATACATTCACGCCGCATGATGGCCCAGCCGGCCCACCCCTTGAGTGGAATCCGCGACTGGTGAAGCACCGGCTCGCACACTAGCGGGATCTGCGGTACCACCGCCACACGTCTCACCACATACTCAAAACCATTTTTGTTCACATTTTTAAAATATGATGCATGTCAAACAATACGCACGCACACTACAATCAACAACATAAAATCCTAAAGTTCTACGGTGTAGGCCCACTTGGGTAAAACACATGCATGCACTACTTACCTGGCATCCTAAGCTCGCTCGACGCACCGCTTCGCCAAAAAGTGTCTCAACCTAAAACGCAAATAATCACTCATCAATATTCACTTCAAAATTCACCAAATAATCTAAAATAATATTCCTTAACTAAACTTATGAAGTTCTAGTCAAAACGGTCACCAAAAATGGATTCGTCCGAAAACCAGCCTAAAGTTCGGACGCGCATAACTCTTACGTCCGTCAACGAAATTGAACGATTTAAGTGGCTAAACGTCCCCTTAGGAACCTAGTTTAACCTACTAAGGCAGATTTTAAAACGGTAAGCTGCAGACAGGTGAAAAGCACCATAAACCGAATCTGCCATTTTTATCCAATTTCACATTTTCGTTTCTCTTCAACCAAAACTCACTCAAATTTAGCTTTACGCACCAAAAACAGCCATGCCACTATCACACGTTGAAATTCCACGAAAAAAGCTCACTAATTTGACTTGGATCAAAATCCGGCATAAACTTCTGACGCGCATAACTTTTGCGTCGGATATCGGAATCG
>CM039526.1:1639208-1675841 GCA_022433055.1 Begonia peltatifolia | reverse complement strand
AAGAAACAAAGTTCTTCAAATGATTCCTAATATTCGATTATAGCCTAGAGGGGTGCCATACCAATAGTAGACTGAAAACTGTTATTATACGAGAACTCCACTAGCGGTAAAAACTTGCTCCAAGTCGCCTGAAACTCCAACACACAAGCCCTGAGCATATCCTCCAGAATCTGTATAGTCCGCTCCGACTGCCCATCGGTCTGAGGATGAAAGGCCGTACTGAAATCCAATCTGGTGCCCATAGCCTTATGCAGACTCCTCCAAAACTTAGACGTGAACCTGGGGTGTCGATCTGAAACAATCGACACCGGAATCCCATGGAGTCTGACTATCTCCTGAACATACAACTGGGCAAACTGATCCATCGTATAAGTCATGCTCACAGGCAAAAAGTGAGACGACTTCGTCAACCTATCCACAATCACCCAAATCGCGTCATGACCCTTGGCAGTCCTCGGTAACCCCACCACAAAATCCATGGTGATTCACTCCCACTTCCACTCCGGTATAGGCAATGGTTGGAGCATCCCAGAAGGTCGCTGATGCTCCGCCTTCACCTGCTGGCAGACTATGCAGGCCTCAACATATTCAGCCACTGCTCGTTTCATGTTAGGCCACCAATAGTGCTGCTTCAAATCTCTGTACATTTTAGTGCTTCCCGGATGCACAGAGAAAGAAGATGAATGGGCCTCTGATAATATATCCCTCCTCAGCTCCTCATCCTTCGGGACGTACCACCTATCCCGAAATTTCAGAATCCCGTCCTCTGAATAGCTGAACTCAGAATCAGGCCTGGCTTCCATACTCGCCTTCAGCTCGCTACACCCTAAATCAATTTCCTGAGTCTGCCTGATCCTGTCCAGAATAGTCGGCCTCAACGACAAGGCAGAAAGGGTGGCTGCCAGATCAGAAACTACCTCCAAACCAAAACTCTGCATCTCTGTCACTAACTCAACAGGCTGTACCAAAATCATAGCAGAAGTCGAGGCTGTCACTCTACTCAAGGCATCTGCCACCACATTTGCCTTCCCGGGGTGGTACCTGATCTCCACGTCGTAGTCCTTGACCAGCTCGAGCCATCTTCTCTGTCTCAAATTCAGCTCCTTCTGCGTGAAAATGTACCTCAAGCTCTGATGGTCTGAGTAAATCTTGCACTGCTGCCCATACAGATAAGGCCTCCAAATCTTGAGTGCAAATACAACCGCCGCCAGCTCCAAGTCGTGAGTGGGATAATTTTGCTCGTAAGCCTTCAATAGCCTAGAAGCATAGGCAATGACTCTCCCACTCTGCATCAAAACACACCCCAAACCGATCCTGGAGGCATCGCAATAAATGCAGAACTTCTCTCCTTCCACGGGCAGCGTCAGTACAGGAGCCATAGTCAACCTCTGCTTCAATCTCTGGAAGTTGTCCTCACACCGGTCGGTCCATTCATACTTTGCATTCTTCCTGGTCAGCCGGGTCAAGGGGGCCGAAATCTTAGAGAACCCCTCAATAAATCTCCGATAATATCCAGCCAACCCCAGAAAACTGCGTATCTCGCTAGCACTGGTCGGCCGCGGCCACCCCTTTACAGCCTGAACCTTCCCCGGATCAATTGAAATACCCTCATAGGAGATCACATGCCCCAAGAAATGAATTCTGTCCAACCAAAACTCGCACTTTGAGAATTTAGCATATAGCTGATGCTGGCTCAAAATAGTCAGTACAATCCTCAGGTGTTCCCTGTGCTCCTCCTCACTCTGCGAGTAGATCAGAATGTCGTCGATAAATACAATCACGAACTTGTCCAGGTACTCCCTGAACACTCTGTGCATCAGGTCCATGAATGCTGCCGGGGCATTGGTCAACCTGAAAGACATCACCAGAAACTCGAAATGCCCATACCTCGTCCTGAAGGCCGTCTTCGGTACATCTTTCTCCTTCACCTTCAACTGATGATAGCCGGACCTCAGGTCGATCTTAGAAAACACCCGGGCACCTTGTAGCTGATCAAACAAATCATCAATTCTAGGCAATGTATACCCGTTCTTCACCGTCAACTTATTCAGCTCCCGGTAGTCAATACACATACGTAGGGATCCATCCTTCTTCTTGATGAATAGAACTGGCGCTCCCCAGGGTGAAAAACTAGGGCATATAAATCCTTTATCTGTCAGCTCCTCCAATTGAGCCTTCAGCTCCTTAAGTTCAGTAGGTGCTAATCTGTAAGGGTTCTTGCACACCGGCTCGGCACCTGGGAAAACATCTATCTCGAACTCAATCTCCCTATCAGGGGGCAACCCAGGCAATTCATCACGGAACACCCCCGGGAACTTCTGCACAATAAGAATATCTTGTACCCGAGCATCGCCCGGTGACTGCGCATCCTCAACACTTGCCAAAAATCCCTGGCAACCCATGCCCAACACCCGTGGTGCCTGACGAGAAAGTATAGCAGAAATCCTGGCAAGACCCTTACCTGCTTTAAATGTGTAGCTCTCCCCGCCTGGGGGCCGGAAATGAACCTCTCTGGTCCTGCAGTCAATCTCCGCGTGATGTCTGAACAGCCAGTCCATTCCCAAGATCACCTCATAACCACGCATATGGAGAATGACTAGCTCGGCATATAACTGCTTCCTCCCTACTGTCACAACATTGTCCCGCACCACCTGTTCTGAATACAAATGCTCCCCAGATGGCAAGGTCACATCATAGTGTCGCTCGGCGGGGCTGAACTCCAAGTTGCTCTTAACCACAAAACTCGTCGACACAAATGAGTGCGTAGCGCCCGTATCAATCAAAGTATATGCTGCCACACCAGAAACAAAAATGTTACCTGCTATCACTGATGGCTGGGCAGCATCATCTGGCTCAAACAGGGCAAAGACCCTCGGTGTAACTCTGGCTGACGACCTGCTCGCCACTGGGCATCTACTGGCAAAGTGTCCCACCTCATTGCAGTTGAAGCAGCGGTTCTGTCGTGGCTTCTGGCACTCTCTGGACTTGTGGCCCACCTCGCCACAGTTATAGCACCTCACTGGGCCCGGCCTGCACTCGCCCGGGTGGCTCTTCTGACATTTCGGGCACACTGGAAACTGCCCCGACCCCTGCGGCCTCTTAGTGCTCCCCTGGCTGCTAGAACTGTCACTAGGCCTCTTCAGGCCCCTCTGCACGGATACCTCCCCACTGACCTGTGGCAGCGACTCTCTGAATGATCTGCGAGGCTGCTCTCTGGGTATCTCCCGATAACTATGAAGCTTCGTCCGAGCCTCCTCAATGTCAAGGGCCTTCGCCACCACCTCCTCGTACGGCATGCCCCGAGTCCCCGCAATCCGCATGCCCATATAAATATCCGGCTTCAGGCCCTGCACGAACTGATGTACCTTATTCTCATCAAGGCTCACCAAATGTCCTGCAAACCTCGACAAGGCCTCGAACTGTCGCACATACTCAGCCACAGTGCCGGTCTGCTTCAACTGTGCAAACTCTACCATCTTCTGCGACCTGACTGAATGACTGAAATACTTGCCGAAAAACACCGACCTGAACCCCTCCCAGGTCATGGCCCCCACATCTCTCGTGGCCACCACAGTATCCCACCAATGGCTCGCGTCCTTGGCAAGATAGAACGCCGCACTAGAAACTCTGTCCTGCTCCTCTATCTAGGCAAAACTCATCATCCTCTCCATATTCCGTATCCACTCCTCAGCACTGAGAGGATCCGGAGATGATCCGTCAAAGGTCGGAGATCTAAGTCTGTGCAGTCTGTCACCTCCTCTGTCGGACGAACCCTGGGCGCTAGACTGACCCTGATCGTCCCTGCTCATAAACCTCTCCAACTGCTGAGACTGACGGTGGACCAACTCGGTAAGCTGCCGGACGGTATCATCCATGTCGCCAACAGCTCTAGGAGGCGCCTCTCGTCGTGGCCGCCCACTACCCCTACCTCTCGCCTCTCCTGACATGTTCTACCTTTAACAAAAGTATAAAGCTCGCATTAGTAATACAATAAATTCAAATCTAAACACTTACAGTTGGTGGAGTGCTCCCGTGCAGCGGCTGGCGGTGTTAGGTAATCCTCTGAACGACGTTGACCCCGTGGCTCTGATACCATAACTGTAACACCCCGAAAACCCACACGTTCCCGGTGCGCTACAGTGCATCTACACACACACACTAACACTTAACATAATTCACTCCATTTAATACCCTTTTGTTTCCAATTTACTATCCTCTTTTTTTTTTTACTCGATTCGAAAACAACTCGCGTCTCCCCTTCGACACCTCACGCACACTCTCACGGTGCCGCACATACCACTCAACGTTACTGTGTTTCGCGCACGCTCACAGCGCCGCGTGCCCCACGCACACTGCCGCTGTACAGCACGTCGCGCGCACACCCTCACCCGGTGTCGCACGACCCGTGGGTACCAAACAGGCCGTATGCCCCGCGCACCTGCGATCACGCTGCACATCCACACTCATCTAAACTCCTCTAGCATTCATCATACACACACCTTGACCTATTTCGTATCCTCTCGAATCTCAACCCCTCTCCCTAAATTTCGGCAGAGTACCGCCTAAAAACTGGCTACCCCAAAATTTAACCCTGCACACAATTCACCAGAATCCAACAATATTTACCTATCCATCATCCAGAGAAATCATCCCAACCCAAATCAGAGTAAGAAGACGACGAAAATCCATCAAATACAAATGAAGAAAGTCTTCAGTATAGAGAAATAACATACTCTAACATGGAAAATATCCGCGTACGTCACCAAAATCACACGCACTCCATATACACCTATACACTGACGCATATACAACAATCAATCCCATCCTCCGTACATAATCACCGCAAAAGAAAGAAAACCCACAAACCGACCAGGCCACAACCTACCATATCCACGGGTCGGGTCGCCCTAACAAAAGTCCGCCATCCGGTGCTGCAGTCCCACGCCGCCAAGCATCCTACGCCTCAGGACTAGGCACTCGAGGCTCACTAGCGGTATCGTCAGCACCTACACCACAGAACACACAACATAAGCCTAACGCTCAGTAAGTAATGCGATATGAAAGTAAAAGCCGACAATGCAATCCTATCACATGTAGTCTCTACACTCACACTCATGTTGTCACATCTGTGACGCGTAGTGCAGCCGTACCAGGGTAAGGAGGAACCTCACGCCACCCTACACCCTGACACGTCGCCACCGTCCCGGACTCCCCAGCAACGAGGCCCACAAGCTACACGCATGCATCACCACAAGGCAACCACATCATGGTAAGGGTGTACCTCGCGCCACTCTACACCCTGACACGTCGCCTCCGTCCCTGCCTCCCCAGCACGGGGCCACAGTTGCCACACACACACGTTTCGCGACAGCCCAGCCGACCCAGCCCTCGAGTAGGATCCGCGACTGGTGTTGCACCGGCCCACACACTAGTGGGATCCGCGGTACCACTGCCTATATCCTCACGTCAACACATTCACGCCGCATGACGACCCAGCCGGCCCACCCCTCGAGTAGGATCCGCGACTGGTGAAGCATCGGCCCGCACACTAGCGGGATCCGCGGTACCACCGCCACACGTCTCACCTCATACATCAAAGCATGCTAAAAATCATTTTCGTTCCCGTTTTAAAAAAATATGATGCATGTCACACAATACGCACACACACCGCAATCAATCACATAAACACTAAAGTTCTACAGTGTAGGCCCACTTGGGCAAAACACATGCATGCACTACTTACCTGGCGTCCCAAGCTCGCTCGACGCACAGCTTTGCCAAAAGAAAGCCTCAACCTAAAACACAGCCAATTTCTCATCAGTATTTATCTCAACATTCACCAATTAGCTAAAAATAACCTTCTCTAACTACACTCATGAAATTTCAACTAAAACGGTCCATTGGTTTGGTTTGGCCGAAAACCAGCCCAACGTTCGGATGTGCATAACTTTTGCGTCCGTCAACGGAATCGAGCGATTCCAGTGGCTAAACGTTCCCTTAGGAACCTAGTTCAACATCCTAAGACGGATTTTAAATCGGTAGGCCGCAGATAGGCGAAAAATGCCAATAATCGAATCTGCCATTTTTATTAAAATTTCACATTTTCACTTCCCTTCAACCAAAACTCACTCCCAACTAGTTATATGCATCAAAATGGCTATGCTACTCTCACACGTCGAATTTCCACGAAAAACGGTCACTAATTTGACTTAAACCAAAATCTCGCATAAACTTCCGACGCGCATAACTTTTGCGTCGGATATCGGAATCGAACGATTCCAGCGGCCATACGTCCCTCTAACAACCTAATCCATCCCACAAGAACAGAACGTAAAACAATTAACCAAAACTAGGCCAAATTAGCTAAAAACCGAACTGCCCCTGCACAAAAATGGTTAAGTTTTTTATTTCAAACTTCAATTTACAAACTTCCACACACAACTAGCCCCATCTCGTCCATAACTCTCGGCCAAGCTCACTGCAAAGGCAAGAAGGACGATCACTAAGCGTGGCCGAAACAGGAAACCGACAGGGCTCACCTTCGGTTTCCTTAAGCTCGCAGCATCACCTTCGCGCTACCCTACCACTTGCGGCCAAATTCCATCAATGCCGAAAGCAGGCCGACCACTAAGCTCGGCCAAGCCAAAAAAATTGGGACGGCAGAACAAGGAAAGAGCTTACCGTTGCGTTACTGTGCACTCGGTCAAATGGAGGGCAATGCACAGCTAAACACCCAGTCCCGGCAGTCTCCCCAACGCCCACTCGCGTCTGCCGAAGAATCGGAACTCGAGGATTTTCCTCCCCTCTCCCGCGTCTCACTCTCGGCTCTCTCGGGAACTCGAGCTGCTGAAACCGAATGGCTTCGGTTCGTTGGGACAGCAGCACCTGTTCGCAACCCGCACCTTGCACCCACGCTCGCCGGCCGTCGATCACAGCTCCGCACACGACCGCTCTCCCCTGCACGCTTGCTCTCGGGCGCTCTCGGTTGCTCGCAGAAAACCAGCCGAATGGCATCTTCCCGAAGCCATTCGGGTGGTTTGTTTTATTTTTATTTTTTAAATAATAAAAATACAAATTACCAAATTGCCTTCACGTGCTTCAATCGTCCGAATTTCGTTAATTTCTCGACCTCCCGACTTTAAATTCCAAAAAACTTCGCAAAAGTAGGCTCCGAGTCTTATAATTCAAATCTTTCCCGTTGAAATATTTCTCAAAACTCCGACCGGGATTAAACTAAAAATTCCAGAAATTAAAAATAAAATTAAAAATTCCCGGGTTATTACATTGAATGGCCAGTATCTGATTAATTTGTCGTTGACTTTCAGCCACCAATCACCGGATCTACGATCCTACGCGTTTCATAGTTTTAAATAACTGAAAAACAAAAAATTAGCTTCTTCTTTTTCTAGATTATAAGACTTATTTTTTAAAACTATTAACAAAATCACTATTATACTATAATTTGTTAACAAAACAGCCATAGTCATCGCATCTAGTTTTTCATTCAAAATATTTTGTGGGCGCTTTCGCAGTTAAGTCGCAGGAGCCCACGCTCCAAAAAACTTTTGGCTCCTCCATCCACAAGCCTCTGTGAACATATGCAGCCATTTGCCACAGGCGTTCGCACGAATTTTTGAAAAAAATTGGACGGCTAGGATTGTTTTTATTAATAAACCATATTTTAAAGGAGAATTTGTTATGCAAATTTGTTAAGATTTTATTTTTATTAATTAACTTTTTGAAATTTACTTGCAAAAATCTTTAAACAATGGTCTATACCTTATAAATAAATAAAGAGATCTCGATTTGTGCGCCATCATAATTGGAAGTAGGTGTGATGATAGAACCCAAACCTAGTTCCGTGGAAACCTGAACAAACGCATTGCATTCCAGATTGTAGCACCCAGTATCTTTGTACGCATCTCTCTGTTCTTCCCCACAAAATTACGATCAAAATATCAAATGGGTTGGATGGAAAATCAAAACTTTGATAACAATTAGAAAAGATAGAACTCACAGTCCAATAACCGAAAAGATGAGAATTATCATCTCCATAAATGTCATTGTAAACCTGTTGTTTGCACCAATAATTGAAAACCCACGTTGATTTGTTTACTAATTTTCTTTATTTTGAAAATTCAAGGAAAAAAAATGATGATCAACTATAAACCTGATATCCAGCTTCAACGGTGTTGAGATCGACATCTTCGTCACCCGCCGCAACCTAGATTTGAGCCAAGCTCATTTCACCAGCTTCGACGTACGAAGTCCAAACGCTAATGTCGGCTGTTGCACCATAAAAGTTGCCTTCTTCTACTAGTCAAATCGCATACTGATCCATTATAACAAATTAAAATTATGGACATTTACACATCCATTTCAAATCAGTATGATTGTTAGAAATTGAAGTACCTCATGATCACCATCATCATCATCATCATCGTTGATTTGGCCAGCTGGACGAGAATTTGGTTTTGGAATAGTTCGGTGAGTCTTTTTTCCATAGCTTTGGATAGACTTGGCCCTTAATATGTCCTCCTTTGTTGTCCTTCTAATGGGGGTTGTCCCTTCTGGACACCTTCCGTTAGCATGCCATGGTTGAGTTAAGAGTTTTTCGGGTTCCTAAAATACCCTTTTGGGTAAGAACTTGGTTGCAACTAAAAAAACACGATTCACATAATTATCAATAACGTTCAAAATGAAAACTTTAAGAAGAAATGAAGAAAATGGTATGACCTGAAATGTATGATTTTTGAGAAGCGGGTTATCAAATGTTGATTGAAGATGGAACGGAACACAGTCAATTATACTTCCGTCCAGGGACTATTTTAGTCAATGATATAAAAAAGCCAAAATCAATATGATTGATTATCAATATCTTATCCAAATCATCAAGTAAAAATAAGTAAAACGTATTAAGTTTTTTTATTTTTTTACGTAAAGAAAAAAGAAGAAGAAACAACGTAAACCTGAATGGATTTAACATAAGGTTTGTTCAACTTCTTCAAAAGATTCATAATCTCCAAATCATTTTCTGAAACGTTGCTTGTGATCGCCAGCCTCAATGGAAGAACACTTAAAATCCAAAGTATGCAAAATATCAAAAGCTTTACAGTTTCTCTGCATGAGTGTTTGGTAGCCATAATCGACTTAAAACTAAAACAATAACCAAGATGGGGTTGAAGATAATCAAATAAGCTAGCAGCTTAAGCTAGCCCTTGCTGACCAAAGAGGGTGGTCTTTCCGCCATTATATAATGGATTTTCGTGAGAGAGGAGCGTGAAGACAACCCCTTTTTGGTAGCTTTCAGTAAAGAAGATTTACTGATGAGACTACAAAATAGGACCATCACCCTTTTTTGATTTTTTTTTTTTAATTAAGTATCTTGTCACACTTGAGATTGAATATTTTAGAAAAATAAAACTACGTGGATAGCTTAAAAATACAATGTTTTTATCAACAACATCGTACTTCAGCCATTTAGTAATTATCTAATCAATGACGACATAAAACATGAATGTCACTAGTAATAAGTCGAATTAGTGCTACTTCTAATATCCTTGGCATTTCTTGTAATAATCCGGAAATTTTGGATTTTTTAAATTTAATTTCCGAAACTTTTAATTTAATTTCGGTTGTAGTTTCGAAAAATATTTAACGGGAGAATTAAATTATAAAATTCGGAGTCTGCTTTCTTGATGGTTTTCAAAATTTAAAGTTGGGAGGTTGAATTCAACAAAATTACGGACGATAAAAACACATGAGGGCGTTTTGGTAAATTTATTATTTAAATTATTTTATAAAATTAATAATTTTATAAAAAACAACTGAACGGCTTTCGCAAGCCGTTCAGCGTTTGGTTTTGCTTCGCCGGAGCAGAGAGCGAACGCGCGAGCAAGAGGGTGATCGTGGACGAGCTGCCGACGATCGACCATCGGAGAAGAGACGTGACGCGCTGGGCGGTTCCGACGAGGCAGAAAGTCGGCGTGAGTGGATTCTTCCCGAGCTGAAAACCCCAGGTAACTCCTCCCCTGTTTCGGCTCCTGTCGACTGAGCCTGAAGGCTCGGTTCTTTCTTTTTTTCTGACGATTTAGCTCGACATAGGAGTCGGTTATGGGCTGCGAATGTGGGTGTAGTGAGCAGACAGTGAATGTTCGGGAGGGAGGGGGAAAAACCCGAGGCTTGTTGGCTGTGGGGTTCGGATTTTGAATTCGATATACTTGGTTTTGTCCAGATTGTGCTTAATAGGTTGAAATGTGATTGTTCGGTGAAGGAATTGGCGAGATTGAATCGAAGTTAAATTTTTGGCTATTTTTTGCCGTTTCGGCCTGGCTTCGGTTGATCGTTTCCAATTTTGTTTTTGTGGGCTAAATTAGGTTGCTAGAGGGACGTATGGCGGCTGTAATCGTTCGATTCCAACATCCGACGCAAAAGTTATATGCATCGGAAGTTTATGTCGAATTTTGGTCCAAGTCAAATTAGCAAGCGTTTTTCATAGAATTGCGACGTGTGATAGTAGCATAGCCATTTTTTATACGTAAAACTAGTTTTGAGTGAGTTTTGATGGAAGGAAACAAAAATGTGAAAATTTGAAAAAGGGGCAGATTCGGTTTTGGGATTTTCCACCTAGCTGCGGCTCACCGTTTTAAAATCCGGCCTGGTATGTTAAACTAGGTTCCTAAGAGGGCGTTTAGCCACTTGAATCACTCGATTCCGTTAAAGAACGCAAAAGTTATGCGCGTCTGAACTGTAGGCTGGTTTTCGGCCGAACCAAACCAAACCAATGACCCGTTTTAGTTGGAATTTCATGAGTGTAGTTAAGGAAGGTTATTTTTAGCTTATTTGGTGAATTTTGAGACGAATATTGATAGGTGATTATTTGTGTTTTAGGTTGAGACACTTTTCGGCGAAGCTGTGCGTCGAGCGAGCTTAGGACGCCAGGTAAGTAGTGCATGCATGCGTTTTGCCCAAGTGGGCCTACACTGTAGAACTTTAGGGTTTATGCGATTGATTATGGTATGCGTGCGTATTGTTTGACATGCATCATATTTTAAAAACGAGAACGAAAATGGTTTTGAGCATGTTTTGAGTATGTGGTGAGACGTGTGGCGGTGGTAGCGCGGATCCCGCTAGTGTGCGGGCCGGTGCTTCACCAGCCGCGGATTTCGCTCGAGGAGTGGGCCGGCTGGGCCGTCATGCGGCGTGAATGTGTTGACGGTGAGGGTGATGGGTAGTGGTACCGCGGATTCTACTAGTGTATGGGCCGGTGCAACACCAGTCGTGGATTCCGCTCGAGGAGTGGGCTGGCTGGGCTGTCGCGAAACGTGTGTGTGTGGTAACTGTGGTCCCGCGCTGGGGAGGCTGGAACGGGGGCGACGTGTCAGGGTGTAGTGTGGCGCAAGGTACACCCTTACCCTGATGTGGTTGCCGTGTGGTGATACGTGTGTGTAGCTTGTTGGCCTTGTTGATGGGGAGTCCGGGACAATGATGACGTGTCAGGGTGTAGGGTTGGCGTTAGGTTCCTCCTTACCCTGGTGCGGCTACACTACGCGTCACAGATGTGACAACATGAGTGTGAGTGTAAAGACTACATGTGATAGGATTGCATCGTCGGCTTTTACTTTCATATCGCATTACTTACTGAGCGTTAGGCGTATGTTGTGTGTTCTGTGATGTAGGTACTGACGACCTTGCTGGTGAGCCTCGAGAGCCTAGTCCTGAGGCATAGGATTGTTGACGGCGTGCGACCGAGGTATCGGATGGCAGATTTTGTTAGGGCGACCCGACCCGTGGTAGTGGTAGGTGACGTTGAGATGCATTGGGTTGTTATTTTTGTCAGGTATTTATGCAGATAGAGGAGTTTGTATAGACGTCAGTTGTACAGGGTTGTATAGAGTGGTTGTAGTGTTTTGGGGACGTGTATGTATTTTTATATGTTAGAGTATAATATTGCTCTATACTGTGAATTTTCTTCATTTGCATTTGATGGATTTTCGTTGTCTTCATACTCTAATTTTGTTATGGTGATTTCTCTGGATGATGAAGAGATAAATACTGTTAGTTTTTTTTGGTTAACTGTGTGCAGGGTTTTAAATTTTGGGATAGCCAGTTTTTAGGCGTTACTCTACGGAAATTTCGGGAGAGGGGTTGGGAGTCAAAAGGATATGGAATAGGTTGAGGTGTGTACAGTGAATGCTAGAGAAGTGTAGATGAGCGTGGGAGTCCGGCGTGATCACAGGTGCGCGGGGCACGCGGCCCTGCGGGTACTCACGGGTCGTGCGGCTTCGAGTGAGGGCGTGCGCGCCGACGTGCTGTTCAGCAGTAGGGTGCATGAGGCACGCGGTGCTGTGAGCGTGCGCGAGACACAGTGACGTTGAGTTGGTACGTGCGGCACCGCGAGGGTGCGCGCGGGGTGTCGAAGTGGGGACGTGAGTGCGCGGCACCGGATTGTGTGATTCGAAGGATACGTTGGATTCTTTCCTAGGATTTCGAGTCTTGCCGTTTTATCTTAAACTATTTTAATTGGTTTTCTTTTCCGCTGCGTAGTTTTTATGTTGAGGATTTCGTGTTCCCTCTTCGGGACGCAAGTTGTTTTCGAATCGAGTCGAAAATTTTTCATACTCACAAATGTTCTTTTGAAAATGATTTGAAAACAAAAAGGGTTATTAAATTGAGTGAGTTATGTCAAGTGTTAGTGTGTGTAGTGTGTAGATGCACTGTAGCGCACCGGGAACGCGGGGTTTTCTCGGGGTGTTACATTTCTAGAAATGAAGATATGGCCTGTACTATTTCTTACCGTTCTAAGAATTAAATTTGCATGATACAAGGTGTTCGACAATATAAAACAAAATATATTCTTATACTAATTTGTTGATATAGAGATTTTAGAGAAACCCTAATCTCACATCATGATGTACTGCTTACGCGTCATTCATTAATTGATAGAATTATTATCGTGTGATATAAACATTACAGTAATCAATGAATGAATGACACGTAAGTTATGTCGAAATATAATATTAAAGTGTAAAATTAGAGATAATGAAAACAGTGACCACAAAATAGGGGTGAGCAAAACCAACTTAGACCAAAAAATCGAACTAAAACTGACATAATTGGTCTAGTTCTGCCCATAAAATTAATGAACTTTGGTTTATCTTTACCAGAACGGAAGTTATCAGTTCAGTTTTTGGGTCTAAAGATAGAAGACCACTAAAACTGGACTGGTACATCTTTATAACCCTAAATCCCTTATTTACTAAACCTCCGCCGTCTGCCTCTTCTCTTCAACACTCGACAGATGATAACGACAATTCTTGAAGAGGCTATCTCTTCTCAGGTCTCTCTTGTTATCAACATTAGAGCGCCTTGACAATGGATTATTCTATTTGTAGTCTCTAGACACTACCATCATAGTCTCTCTAAATGAACCAATGAAAGGTAACTTTTTGTTTACAGAATATCCCGGTTGTTCTAATAAGGTTAAGTGCTTAGCCGAGAAGAACTTTCTTTTTAAAACCTAAGACTATTGGAATTTGTTGCTAATAATCCTACAACAAAATCTCATAACATTTCCTAAAACTTTGAGGATTAAACAAGATTTGGAAATGAAAACTAAAATGGATTAATGGATTACTAAACTTGTTTTCTAACCGGTTTTCGTGTTCGGCCGATAAGGAAAAGAGTGGTGCTCTTTTCATTTCAAAATCCTGTTTAATTCTCAAAGAGTGGTGCAAGAGAAAAATGTTTGGGGTCTCCGAACCCCAGCAAAAGCCGAAACCTTTCCTATAGATAAAGAATAACAAATATAATGATAAGACAAGAAGTAGATATATGAGAAGAAAGTTGGCTCAAGCAAGAGGCAAAAATGTTGCATAACAGAGGAATTACTACGAAGCTCTGAGACAAAGAAAGGTAAAAACAAAGTTTTATCTTAACAACGAATTCAAGTTTTTTAAGAACAAGAAGTTCCTAAACATCTTTCACTTTTTTTTCATTAAAAAACTTGTTGCATAATGGGAAAATCATAACTGAACCAGAACCAGACCATGATTTCTTGCCTGATCCTAAAAAAAATTTGGTATTGGTCCTAAAAATTGAAAAGTGAAATAAATTGGTTCGGTCCTAAACTCTCTCAAAATCGGACCAAACCAGACCTTGATCACCCATAGGAATACCTACCCATCAATAAGAAAGATAATTAAAATAAATCTTTTTCAAATAACTTTCTTAACTAAATAAATAAACTATCTTGCGCTTTTATGATTTCAGTTTATTTTGATCCTTAATTTTTTTCCATTTTTAAATGTAGAGTAAACTGCAATTTGTCTCCCAAACTGTGGTGAAAAGGGAAATTTTCACTGTAAATTTTGATGATGGCAAAAAAACAACTATAATGTATGGATAATGAACAATTCAGCCCCATTAAAATGGCACATTTTTGTCACGTGTCCTATTTTACTACCTGATATACCTCTGTCATCTGTCTGTTTGAATCTCCCGCTTCACCCTTCACCTTCGCCTCTCTTCTCATCGAGTCTCAACGTCTTCTCACCGACTCTTAGTGACGTGCGTCCCTGTCCCCATTGGCTAAGAGCTCTACAGATGGTAAGCTCTCTCCCCCTCACTCTCGCTTTCTTTCTCTCTCCTTCCCTCGCTCTATCCCTCACTCTGTTCCCACTCTACAGTACTGTTTTTCTAGGTTGTTTCTAGAAATTATCCTTCCTCACTCCGATTCTGCCCTTAACCCTAACCCTTTGGGAGTGTTTATTTTCGCATTGATTTACGATTCAAGTTGGTGAAAAAAACAGAACTAAAACCAACAAGTTTTGTGAGATGCTTTATTGATCACCTTTGCTATTTTGTATTTGATTTTCGCTTAATTCCCGTAACATTTCTTGCTTACTAAACTGGCTTTTATTTGCCTGTTTTGGTGCAAGTAACTCAAATCAATGGAAGTGCACTGATATTGACACACAGAAGCGAATAAACTGGCACTGTTTCTTGAAAATTATCTTGCGATGAGTTCAAACATCCACTCATAAAGGTGGGTTTCTTTGTTTCTTTCTCTTTTAAAGGCATTCAATAGTGAATTGATTTTCAAATTGATGTATTTGGTTGGCTGGACTATTTCCTTGACTGACTGAAAATATTGCTGTATTTGGTTGGCTACTTTGTTCCTTGATTGAAAACATGCAAAGTTCATAATTTTGGTTTTATTCGGTATCTTGACAAAATATTTATTTAGTTCAACCATCTCCAGATCACTTTGAGTAGTTTTTCTCATACATAATAATATTTATTATTCTCATGGTTTGATTCCATTATCCAAGGAAAGTTCACTTGTGGGGAATTCAATAAGCAAGTCTTGAGGAGGCAATTTTTGTGCAAGTTAGAGACGATGAGTTCTGCTTCTTTCTTTGGAGAATACAACGTTGAAAAACATAGTTGTTGCACTTGCTTCTGGTATAAACAATTGTTTTTTATAATTATTTTGTTGAACTATATATGAAAAACCTAATTGTTTCTCTTTTGTTTTGCAAGAAAGAAGATTGACACATTTTCGATTGACTTTCAGTATGGAGGGAAGTTTATCAAGAAAAAAAGATTTATAGTACGTAGGTGGAGATAATGCATTAGTAACGATATTGATGTGGATAAGGTGTCATTTTTTGAGGTTATAGACATGGCCGTAAATGTCGGAGCTGACGTATGGAAGACTTTGTATTACGTGAAGCCTCTATTAGGATTGGGAAGCATATTGCAAAAGGTGAAGTCTGATAATAACGTACTTTAGATGGTTGGGGTGTTGGATAAAAAACGTCGTATTCATATGTATGTAGACCATGAAGGCATTGACGTATTTGACCATGAAGAAAGTGCCAGCAATGATGAATCATCTTATTATCAGAGTCTGATGGTGGTTCTCAAGTTGGTGAAACGAAGGATCCAATTCATGTAAATGAGGTAGCTGTTGGTGAAACAGGGACTCCTATTCATATTCTGAATCCATCAGTTTCGGCCTCCTTATCCGAGAAAAATCTTTCAGCCATTGAATCTGATGATACGATGCATGCAACAAACACAATGAAATCAAGCAACAACTCTTTACGAATATGTTTGGGTGACACATTTAGCTCATTGGCTGAAATTAAGAACAAAGTCACCAATTATGCTTTAGTTAATGGATTTGACATCATTTTTATAAAACATGAGAAACGAAGAGTAGAAGCTAGATGTCAGGAAGATTGTGCTTACAGACTTTACGAATAAAAAGTGGCAGATGATGAGACTTTTCAAGTGAAGACGTTGAATGATGTCCACGTGTGTGCTCGTACAATGGAGAGTCGCCATGCAACAGTAAAGTGGGTGGCAAAACGTTATTTGCATCAATTTAGAAGCCATTCTCGGTGAGAATTACCATCTATTATTGACACATTTAGGTGAGACTATAATGTCAACATCAGCCCTAGCCTAGCAATCAAGGCGTAGAGGAAGGCTGTAAATGTGGATTCAACTGAGCAATATAAACAACTGGGGTCATATGCCGGAGAAGTTCTGAGATCCAATCTGAGTAGCACCTTCGTTATCAACGTTGACAAGGTTGATGGTCAAACAGAGTCCATATTCAAGCGATTTTACATATGCTTAGATGCCTATAAGATAGGCTTTTTAGCTGGATGTAGATCGGTAATAAGTTTGGACGGATGTCACTTAAAGAAGACATGTTCTGGTCAACTTTTAACCTCCATCAGTGTTGATGCAAATGATTGAATATATCATGTTGCAGTGATTGTTGTGGATGTTGAGTCGAAGAAGTATTGGAAATGGTTTGTGAGATTGTTGTTGATAGATATTGGATGTAGTCGTGGTGACGGTTGGACATTCATTTTCGATCAACAAAGAATTAAGTATATGTGATCATTGTGAAGATTTATATACTTTCACCTACTGATATATGACATATATTTTATGCATGGTTTGGAAGCGGTTCTTAAAAAACATGTACCAGAGGGAGAGGTTCAATTTTATATACGTTATATGTACACAAAATTCAAGAAGAAGTTTCGTGGAAAACTATACAAAGACATTATGTGGAATTGTTCCACTGCAACAACGCGTGGAATATTTTTGAAGGAAATGAATAGGTTACGGAGCTTTGCTGAAACAGCATATAGATATCTTGTGGACTATAATGTGAAGTACTAGTGTAGACATGCTTTCAGCCACAGATCAAAGTGTGAACTAACGTTGAACAATTTGAGCGAGTCATTTAACGCCTTCATCTTACTAGCATGTGATAAGCCAATTGTGACCATAATAGAAGTGATAAGATTGACTATAATGGTAAGAATTTGTACGAGGCATCAACGAATGGAGAAACAAAACAGACTATTATGCCCTCAGATACGAAAAAAGTGAAACAAACTGCAAGATGCAGTTAGAAACTTGTGTGCAACCGGAGCTGGGGATCAAATATTTCAAGTTAGTGATGTCAATCAACAATTCGTCGTTAAGTCAAGGCTACGTGTAATTGTAACTGGTGGTAACTCACTAGAATACTCTGTGCCCATGTTGTACCATACATATCATTCTTGAGGAGGGACATTGAATCGTATGTTGATCATTACTTCCATCGCCAGGCATACTTGACGGTATATTAACTGTTCATACAACCAATGAATGGCTTAGACATGTGGGCACCTTCAGCTATAGGTGAAATTCAGCAACCGATAGTGAAGAGACCACCTGGGAGGCCGAAAAAGAATAAAGTGAGGGGTGTTGATGAACCTTATGGTCAGAGTACATTGTGCAAGATGTGTATTGCTATTACAAAACCATAACGCTAGAACGTGCAAAGGAGTAACCATTGATTCTAGAATGGAAGCCAGCACATCAACATCACGAGGAATATCACGTTACACTTTGTTTGGTTGTTCTTCATCCTGCATCGGAACCTAAGTTAGTAATTTTTCTTCTCTTTTCTAATTTGTTACATCGTATTTAATTATTGTTAACAATTAATTGGTTATATTATGCAGGAGTCTTCAGTGCAAACAGCCATTCGCAGAAGATGATTTTGTGACGATAATTTTTATAATGTTGATATGAATATAGATATGATTGAGAATTTGGATTTGGATATGGATTATGGATATGTATTTTATAATTTTCGATTATGGATATGTAGTTGGATATAATTATGGATATGGATTTGCATATATAGCTGGATAATGTTACATTTTGTACATAGCTGGATTTACTTATATAGTTGGATAATTGAATATGATTACCTTTTGTGTATGCTTTTTTTTATCGATAGTTAGATATGACGCAAGTACTACGCTATTGACTTGATCCAAAGGTAAAGCAATGAAGCAAAAGATGAAAACACAAAGCCTTTTACGCAGGGTTTAAAGTAATGAAAAGAGCACATTTATTACCATGCGAGTCTAATAAAGTAATTATTACAAACTGATCAATAATAATGCAGTAGTGAGACCCCATAATACCAAGAACCATAATCTATCCTTCCGTAGCTGCACATTCTTTGATTTACTTCTTCAAGTCTTCCTGCAGCTTCTTCGACTCTTGCTTTAGATTCTTCAAGTCTAGATTGTAAAATGTTAAACAAATTCTTCTGTTTATCTCCTAATGATTTGTCGTTGCAGGAAAAGAAATTGCATCCTCTTACGCTTCTTTGAAAAAGTATTAATTGTTATATATAGTAGAAATTTGTGCATCTATTATGACAACAAATAAAAATTTACCTTAAATTTCAGATAACTAAGAAACCTTCGTCTAAGATTCTTCCATGTCCATCCTACTCGCATTGCTGCTCTTACGTTGCAATAACATCTAATTTGAAACATAAAATCTCCACTATCTGTTGAAATTTTGCCTCTAGCAATTTGACTGTCTACAGTGCTTGATGTTTGTCTATTTTTACACCTCCTTATGTTTCTCTCTTGTACTTTCACAGCTCGAAACAAAAGTAGAAAACCAAATAAAAGACTGAACAACAAATCAAAGCAAAAAACCAGAAACTTTCCAGTCTGGTTAATGACATTTTTAGCACAAATCTGGTACTCAACAATAGCTCAAGGTGCATAAAGCAAAGTTGATAGCTGCTTTCACTTACAAAAGAAGTTCGAAAGCTGGTGAAATCGATCCCTATGAGTAGGAAAAACTATCACCCCAACTTTTCTTTAATTCAGGTCATGGAAAAAGGTATTGATCCAGTAAGCAGGTAAAAGATTGATAAAAGTCTTGTTCTGAAAAACTTGCTAGATTTGTGATGACATTCGACAAGGTTATAGCAGTGATAATGGAGATTTCAATGCCTGGTTAAACCGCAGAAACAACTCAGAAAAATAATATCGTAGAGTGGGAAGAGAGTGAGGGAAGAAGAGTGAAAGAGAGAAAGGGCGAAGGGTAGAGAGCTCACCTTCGATGGAGTTCTTCACCGATCGGGGACAGGGGCGCACGTCGCACATCGCTGAGAGTCGATGAGAAGACGTTGAAAGTCGATGAGAAGAGAGACAAAAATGAAGGGTGAAGTAGGTGATTCAAAACAAACACAGAGCAGAGACATATCGGATAGTAAAATAAGGCACATGACAAAAAAATGTCATTTTAACGGAAAATAGCACGTTAGAGGGTGAATTGCCCATTACCCATACATTTGAGTATTTTTTGTCATTATCGAAGTTTACGGTAAAAATTATCATTTTCACCATAGTTTGGGGGCCATAAATTGCATTTTACCTTTAAATTTAATAAAAGTACAACATTATAAACGTCACCTATCCATTAAAATATTTAGTTTGACTATTTGTTCCAATAAAGTATTTTAGACAATCTATATAAACTACATAGAAAAAAATTATCTCCCGACTTTTTTGATTAATTTTAACGAAGAAAATAGATTGGAGAATGTGCAATGATGATGTGGTAATTCTGATTTGATATGACCATTGAGGAAAATATTTGTGTGATCAACCTATTAAAATTTTACATTATACCTAAACATGAGCATAAAATAAAATTAAAAATTGCAATATAGATAGATTAAAAAAAAAAAAAGGTTTGAACCCATTACTTGTATATCATATTTTTTATTTAAAAAAATGTTATAATTTGATTTTTAACTGTAACACCCCGTGAAACCACGCGTTCCCGGTGCGCTACAGTGCATCTACACACACTAACACTTGACATAACTCACTCAATTTAAGGCCCCTTTCGTTTTCAAAACATTTTCAAAAGAACATTTGTGAGTATGAAAACTTTTCGACTCGATTTGAAACAATTCGCGTCCCGAAAAGGGAACACGAAATCCTCAACATAAAAACTAAGCAGCGGAAAAGAAAACTATTTAAAACAGTTTAAAATAAAACGGTAAGACTCGAAATCTTAAAAAAGAATCCAACGCACCCCTCAAACTACACAATCCGGTGCCGCGCACTCACGTCCCCACTTCGACACCCCGCGCGCACCCTCGTAGTGCCGCACGTGCCAACTCAACGTCACTGTGTCTCACGCATGCTCACAGTGCCGCGTGCCCCACGCACCCTGCCGCTGTACAGCACGTCCGCGCGCACGCCCTCACCTGGCGCCACATGACCCGTGAGTACCCGCAGGGCCGCGTGCCCCGCGCACCTGCGATCACGCCACACTCCCACGCTCATTTACACTTCTCTAGCATTCACTGTACACACCTCAACGTATTTCATATCCTCTCGACTCCCAACTCCTCTCCCGAAATTTTGGCAGAGTAATGCCTAAAAACTGTCTATCCCAAAAATTTAAAACCACGCACACAGTTCACCAAAACTAACAATATTTATCTATCCATCATCCAGAGAAATCACTGTAACACAATCAGAGTATGAAGACAATGAAAATCCATCAATTTCAAAGGAAGAAAATTCACAGTATAGAGCAATTCCAAGCTCCTACATGTAAAATATATGCGTACGTCGCCAAAATCACACGCACTCCATATACACCTATACACTGACGCATATACAACTCATCTCATCGACTGTACATAATCACCATAAAAGAAAAATACTCGCAAACAAACCAAGCCTCCACCTACCATCTCCAGGGGTCGGGTCGCCCTAACAAAATCCTCATCCGGTGCCTCTGGCGCACGCCGCCAACCATCCTACGACTCAGGACTAGGCTCTCGCTCACCAGCAATACTGTCAGCACCTACACCATAGAACACACAACATAAGCGTAACGCTCAGTAAGTAATGCAATATGAAAGTAAATGCCGACAATGCAATCCTATCACATGCAGTCTCTACACTCACACTCATGTTGTCACATCTGTGACGCGTAGTGCAGCCGCACCAGGGTAAGGAGGAACCTCACGCCACCCTATTCCCTGACACGTCACCACCGTCCCGGACTCCCTAGCAACGAGGCCCACAAGCTATACACACGTATCACCACACAGCAACCACATCAGGGTAAGGGTGTACCTCGCGCCACACTACACCTTGACACGTCGCCCCCGTCCCAGCCTCCCCAGCGCGGGACCACAGTTGCTACACACACATGTTTCGCAACAGCCCAGCCGGCCCACCCCTCTAGTGGAATCCGCGACTGGTGGTGTTGCACCGGCCCACACACTAGTAGGATCCGGGTACCACTGCCCATCACCCTCACCGTCAACACATTCACGCCGCATGACGGCACAGCCGGCCCACTCCTCGAGTGGAATCCGCGACTGGTGAAGCACCGGCCCGCACACTAGCGGGATCCACGGTACCACCGCCACTCGTCTCACCACATACTCAAAACATGCTCAAAATCATTTTCGTTCACGTTTTTAAAATATGATGCATTCCAAACAATACGCACACACACCACAATCAATCACATAAACCCTAAAGTTATACGGTGTAGGCCCACTTAGGCAAAACGCATGCATGCACTACTTACCTGGCGTCCTTAGCTATTCGATCCAACCCGATTGATTTCGTTTCCTGAAATTCTAAAGCATAAAGTTATAAGTTATCATTCACGATTTACAAATTTTAATTCACAACCACCACATATAACCAAATCCACCAATTTCTATTTTTAAACACTAACTAAACAACCACAAGATCATCAAGTGTAACTCTATGCACTTAACTTCCAAATCAACAACTAAGCTAACCTATTCTCTTAACATCCATCGACCAACATGAATACCATCTAATATCCAATATCCAAACATAATAGAACTCAAAACATGTGCACACAACCTCTATCTCCAAACACTCATCATTCTATAATGCACAATCTAAAAAAAATTGAAATCCAATTCAAATAATTATCCCAAGGGTAGGTCATCATCCACACAACCTCAATCAACCACCCTAACAATTTAACAGTTCAATCAATTTCAACCAAATAACTCAATATCAAGGAATTAAAATTGAAACTATCACAACTCAACTTTCAAAATTTGTCATAAATTTTGTCCAACTTCAAAAATTCACAACAAATTGAATATAAGTCTGAATTCAATGATTTAAAATGCTAAGGGCTCCTAAACAAGTTTATTTCAACATGGTGAAATCCATTTGTCAAAAATCAAACTCAATTAATAGCAGAAAATCAAAAACCGAATCTGCCTGGAAATCGTTTCACAGCTTTTCATTCAACTTTGAAAATTCATATCAAATCGTATATTTTACCGAATTCGATGATTGGACATGTTTTGGAAACCTTATAAGGTCTAGTTTATGCTGATGAAATCCATTTTCCAAAATCAAAGCATAATCAATGGCAGGAAAATCAAAACCGAACTGCCCGCTGAAATTTTTCAGTTTTTGCACAATAAATTCTAAAATTCATAACTCATTCAATCCTTACCCGATTTCAACGATTCAAGATGCTACATAACCCTAATTATGTCCACTTTGATGTGGTTTCATCCATTTGCAGAAAACCGAACTCGATATATAGCAGAAATTTGAAAACCGGAGCTGCCGGAACCTATTCACAGATTTTTTTTATCAAAGCTTTGAAAATTCATAACTTCCTTTACGATCATCGAAACAACTCGATTCCAAAGCCAAACGTTTCCTTAAAGTATCTAATTCAACATACTATAACAGTTTTTAAAATGAACAACCGGAGCTCAGGTGAAAAATGCCAAAACCGAGCTGCCCAATCCGAAACCCTAGATTTGTATTGGCTAAAACCAAAAAAGAAAGAGAAAACTTACCGAAATCGAAGAGAGGGCCGTTTTCCACGTTGGACAGAGAAGAAAGATGAAGAGGAGAGGGAGCTGCGTTCTTCGGGGGAGGAAAAATGGACGAGCTGGTTCCTCTTTCGTGCAAAACTGAGAAAAAATAAACAAATAAAAAGAGTGGAAAAACAAAAAATTGAGAACCTCCAGGGATGGACGCAGAAGTGAAGAAACAGGGAGGGGGAGGGAAGGATGAGGTGCTAGCAGAAGGTTTTTTTTTTTTTAATAATATAAATAATAATAATAATAATAATAATAATAATAATAATAATAATAATAAACTTAATTACTAAATCGCTTTCAACTTCTAATTTTTTTGTTAAACGATCAATCAGTTCGCTTACAGTTGGAATTTTAAAATTTTCTCTTTTCCATTAGGTTCAAAATAATCTTTTACTTAATAGTATAAATTTTTCTCTTTTGATTCCGACTAAAACTCCGCCGCTACCGATACGTAAATCTAAAAATCATTTTTAACGAAAAATTTCAAGGTGTTACATTAACTCTTCTTGTAATTTTTAATTTAATTTCGAAGTCAATCGATCTCTCAATAGAGATTAGATCGATAAAGTCTAAAAATTTTCAAATGAAAAAGTTCGTAGATGTGTACTGGATTTAATGAAAAATATTGACGACAATTCTTAAATTACTAACATCTACCATGTTGAAGTTTGATTTGTCAAAAAATATCTTAAAATCTAATATTGAAATAACTTCAAATGTTAAATTCTAAATTACAGTAAATAAATATTTAAAGAAAAATATAAGTTTTGTTCTGCAAAAAATCCTTGAAATTAAGTAGATGTAATTAATTGGTTTATAATTAATTAACCAAAAAATCCTTGAGGTGCTGAAGTTAATTTATTGGTTTATAATTAATTAAGTAGACGTATTTATTTAAGTTTTATTAAATTAATTTAAAATGTGTTATATTTTTCAAAACTCTCCCTCTCTCTCCTCTCGATAGACACTTCACCCTCTCCCTCTCATTTTCTTTCAATTCTCTCTCCCCGCCACTTTCGTTTTCTCTCTCTACAGTCTCTTTCATGTACTCTCTCGCCATCACTATCTTTTCAGTTTTTTTTAGCACACTTTGAGAGGCTTTCTGGAGTCTGTCTCGTCATGTGAAGTTGTTGGACACCTCTATCGTAAATCAATACATCATGTTCCAAAGCTTCAATTTTGGCCAAGCTGTTTCCGAGAACAGAGCTTCCAATTTTTCGCCGGAAAAAATTAATTCAAACTTTAAATGCTCGCCAGCAACGATTGCAACATCCAATCTATATGTTTGACCAACCATTGGTAAGCTCTTGATGAGGAGAATACTTTAGACCCAAATACCTCTCAAAACAGAAATTGCAATCTACTACTTAAAACTCTCTCGGTCATTCTAGGTGTTGTCTTGGAAAACCGATGCAACCATTGGTTTCAGCAACTCGAAACCTTCAAAGCCTAACTAATTTTGTTAGGATCCACCCCATTTTCTGTCACCAAAAAGAGTTGAGGTGTTGACATGGCAATGGCACAGGCATGACGTGCTGTTGACTCGCTAATGTGGCATTGACTGATGACGTGGTAGAATCTTTGACTCCAAATTTAGACCCCTTAGCCACGTCAAAAAAATTAATGAACTTCATTTTGTGACTCCTTTTGACGTTATGAACGCGCTAGTGGTCTTCGTTAGTTGAAATTCAGTTTCGGTCATTTAGTAGCATTTTAATTAGTCGGTAAGACTGATATGTCATTGTGGTAGGGTTTTATTTTTATGTCTAACATCATTGTTTTCATAAACTTTATTTGGTAGCATATTCTCATGAAATGTCGTGTCTATTTTATGGATCGTCGGTTTTGTTATACTATTTTTTTTTTTTTTCACTTAATATATTTATTTTGAACATCTATATTACATTATTGATTATCTTGGTCATGTGAACTAAGTTTGATTGACCCGTAAGGGAACCTTATTTTATTTACGCACACTTATTAGAGAATGTTTGTTTATGTTAACTAAAGTAATGAGTCAGCTGAATGTATCATGTCTCTAAGAACAAAATCCTAAACCTAATCAGAGTTTTTATTTTTGTAGTTTTAGTGATCGCCTAGTATCATGGTTATAAATGCATGTCTATAGCATTTTGTGCTATTGGAGTTCCTGAGTGGCTTTATTTTTTTAAAATTTTTTTATGATATACAGTGTGACCTATTTTATGAAAATGTTTCATACTTAGCATGCTCGCACTTTTTTCTTAAATTCATTGTTGAATGTAAAAAATTACTCATACCGAGTTAGTTTTACACCCCAAAAGACTTTATCTTTTTCCCAAATAAGATTCATATCGATAGAAAGTAGGTGTTCACGGAAGGAGATTTTCTCTCTTAGATTGGTTTATAACTCTATATTGGAGTGTTAAACATTTTATTTCCTTGTACAATATTATTTGGATTATAATGGTTGCACTAACTTATAATGTTGTGATTGCTATGTGAACTTCAACCCATCTCGTGTAGGTTAGAGTTTAATTTATGTTTAAGTTTTCTACTGTAAACCTAGCATAGAGCTAGGGAATCTAGTTCTTTTTGAAAATTGAGTCGCTCGAACTAGTATTTTTACATATTACATATAGTAGTAAATTTTGTGTTTTATGAGAGAATGAAATACATTGAAATTGATTGTCATATAGTGAAGATCAGTCATGGTAAACCTCTTCATGTTGCTTCACAACATTAACCGGCAATATATTCACTAAGCCATTACATCCAAATACTTTCTAGATCACTTAGCAAGATAAAAGTTTTCGATTTGCACTTTCCATATTAAGGGATAGTTTTAAATAGAAAGAAGGCTTCAGTTTAATTTAGTCTAGATCATATTACAGAGAAGCTTTATATAGATCAAGATGCTTGTGTGTATTTTTAGTTGGTTAGGTAGTTAACGTCACTTTCTCTTTGATGCATAAACACATTGACATTATAAATTCATCTATTTCTCTTTAGTTTATCTTTTGCAATACAAACGTGTGAAAACTAGTGTAAGATCGAGGGGAATTCTATTGTCAATCTACTGGAGGTTGTGTTTTGCTCTTGCTATTTGGGTTAACTACTCTGAGTTTTGCTGTAGATTCCAATCTGTTTGCATTATTTTGAATTTTGCTAGGGATTGTATCTCCAAAAGTAAATTAACAAACATCTTTTCAACGAACAAAATATAATTTGCTTTTTATTAACTTCATGCTTGAGTTTCTATTTTCTAAATAGAACTTGTAGAAAATTAATTTTTTTATTCAAATTTTATATTAACACATATATTATATATGTCTGGTATATAATATAAAGAGTAATAATCAAAATAAATTCATGATTTATATTTTAAGCATGGATCTTTGAGAAATATAAGTCACAAATGTGTTTGTGGTTCATTTCATTAATAATATATAGTTAATTTTTTGCTCTATATAGTTAAATAACAACCTACATTTTAAATGTGGTTCCTTTCAATTTTGTACCTAAGACACTCTTGGAGTTTTGCTAATCGTAAACTGTAACACTCAGAGAAATCCCGATTTCTGGATTTCTCGGTCCGCTACAGTGCATCTACACACTACACACACTAACACTTGACATAACTCACTCAATTTAATACATCTTTCGTTTTCAAATCATTTTCAAAAGAACATTTGTGAGTATGAAAAATTTTCGACTCGATTCGAAAACAACTCGCGTCCCGAAGAGGAAACACGAAATCCTCAACATAAAAACTACGCAGTGGAAAAGAAAACCAATTAAAATAGTTTAAGATAAAACAGTAAGACTCGAAATCCTAGGAAAGAATCCAATGCACCCCTCGAACCACACAATCCGGTGCCGCGCACTCACGTCTCCACTTCGACACCCCGCGCGCACCCTCGCGCTGCCGTACGTACCAACTCAACATCACTGTGTCTCGCGCACCCTCATAGCGCCGCGTGCCCTACGTACCCTGCCGCTGTACAGCACGTCCGCAAGCACGCCCTCACCTGGTGCCACACGACCCGTGAGTACCCGTAGGGCCACGTGCCCCGCGCACCTGCGATCACGCCGCACTCCCACGCTCATCTACACTTCTCTGACATTCACTGTACACACCTCAACCTATTCCATATCCTTTCCACTCCCAACCCCTCTCCCGAAATTTCGGAAGAGTAACGCCTAAAAACTGGCTATCCCAAAAATTTAAAACTCTGCACACAATTCACCAGAAACTAACAGTATTTATCTATCCATCATCCAGAGAAATCACCATAACAAAATCAGAGTATGAAGACAACGAAAATCCATCAAATGCAAATGAAGAAAATTCACAGTATAGAGCAATACTATACTCTAACATATAAAAATACATACACGTCCCCAAAACACTACAACCACTCTATAAAATCATGTACAACCGACGTCTATACAAACTCCTCTATCTGCATAAATACCCGACAAAAATAACAACCCAATGCATCTCACCGTCACCTACCACCATCACGGGTCGGGTCGCCCTAACAAAATCCGTCATCCGGTGCCACAGTCGCACGCCGCCAACCATCCTATACCTCAAAACTAGGCTCTCGAGGCTCACCAGCAAGGTCGTCAACACCTACACCACAGAACACACAACATAAGCGTAACGCTCAATAAGTAATGCGATATGAAAGTAAAAGCCGACAATGCAATCCTATCACATGCAGTCTCTACACTCACACTCATGTTGTCACATCTGTAACGCGTAGTGTAGCCGCATCAGGGTAAGGAGAAAACTGACGCTACCCTACACCCTGACACGTCGCCACCGTCCCGGACTCCCCAGCAATGAGGCCTACAAGATACACACACGCATCACCACACGGCAACCACATCAGGGTAAGGGTGTACCTCTCGCCACACTACACCCTGACACGTCGCCCCCGTCCCAGTCTCCCCAGCACAGGGCCACAGTTGCCACACACACACATTTTTTGACAGCCCAGCCGGCCCACTCCTCGAGTGGAATCCGCGACTAGTGTTGCACCACACACTAATAGGATCCGTGGTACTACTGCCCATCACCCTCATTGTCAACACATTCACGCCGTATGACGGCCCAGCCGGCCAGCTCCTCGAGCGGAATCCGCGACTGGTGAAGCACCCGCCCGCACGCTAGCGGGATCCGCGGTACCACCGCCACACGTCTCACCACATATTCAAAACATGCTCAAAACCATTTTTGTTCACGTTTTTAAAATATGATGCATGTCAAACAATACGCACGCACACCACAATTAACCACATAAACCCTAAAGTCCTACAGTGTAGGCCCGTTTGGGCAAAACACATGCATGCACTACTTACCTGGCGTCCTAAGCTCGCTCGACGCACAGCTTCGCCAAAAAAACCTCAACCTAAAACACAACCAATCTCTCATCAGTATTTATCTCAAAATTGACCAAATACCTAAAAATAACCTTCCTTAACTACACTCATGAAATTCCAACTAAAACGGGTCATTGGTTTGGTTCGGCCGAAAACCAGCTTAAAGTTCGGACGCGCATAACTTTTCCGTCCGTTAACGGAATCGAGTGATTCAAGTGGCTAAACATCCCCTCAGGAACTTAATTTAACCTTCTAAGACAGATTTTAAAACGGTAAGCCACAAACAGGTGAAAAACGCTAAAAATTGAATCTGCCATTTTTATCCAATTTCACATTTTCATTTCTCTTCAACCAAAACTTACTCGCAACTAGTTTTACGCATAAAAAACGGCTATGCTACTATCACACGTCGAAATTCTACGAAAAACGCTCACTAATTTGACTCTGACCAAAATCCGCCATAAACTTCCGACGAGCATAACTTTTGCGTCGGATTTCGGAATCGAACGATTCCAGCGGCCATACGTTCCTCTAACCACCTATTTTAACCCACTAAAACAGGATTTAAAACGATCAACCGAACGTAGGCCGAAACGGCCAAAAACAGAAGCTGCCCCAAAATAATAAAAAATCTGATTCTTGATTTCAATTCGAATTCCACAATTCCTATACATAACTAGTCACATTCCACTTATACATTCCGGCCAAACTTGCCGGAATTGAAAGGAGGCCGAGCACCAAGCTCGGCCAAAATAGGGAAACCGACAGGGCTCACCTTCGGTTTCCCCCCTTCAATTCACGGCACCTCCCCCCTCAACATTTTGGTCAATTTCACAGTAAGGGAGGGAAGTCGAACCTTACTCTCGGCCAAATCGGACAGGACAGTAGAGGGAAGGAGAGAGAGACTTACCGAGCAATGTTCGTTCTGCACACAACGGGAGAAGAAGAAGGACTCTAGTAAGGTGCCCAAATCGTCGGTGGCAGAATTGGTCGGAAACCCGCCATTCGCGGTCGTCGACAGAAACACTCGGCTCTCACTTCGGGAACTCGAGCTGCTAAAACCGAACGGCTTTGGTTTGTCGGAATAGCAGCACTTGCTCTCAACTCACCTCTCACAGTCGCGCTCGTCGGCCTTTGATCGCAGCTCCAACTTCGGCACACGATCGCCTTTGCTCCCCAGTCGTCTTCTCTCAGCACTCGGGTGCACTGCCTGTAACAGCCGAATGGCTTCTTCCCGAAGCCATTCGGGTGTTACATTTTTTTTTTAAAATCAAACAAATAACAATTTACCTAAACGCCCTCACTTGTTTTTATCGCCCGTAATTTCGTTGAATTCTCAACCTCCCGACTTTAAATTCTGAAAACCATCACAAAAGTAGGCTCCGAGTCTTATAATTTAATTTTTTTGTTGAAATATTTTTCAAAACTCCGACTGAGATTAAATTAAAAGTTTCAAAAATTTAAAATTAAGAATTCAAAATTTCTGGGTTATTACATAAACCTAAGATGTTCCCATGTATGGGTGTTCAACACGTGTACTTGTGGGTAAGTCTGGAGAGTTAGAACTTTGTTTCAAGGTTTGTATGTTTGCAAAATATTCTTATGGTGCAAGAAGATGTTTGTTTTATACCCTTCAAGATAATAATGTATTTGTATCAATAATGTCACATTTCTTGAATATGAATATATAAGCAACTTCAAACGTCAGAGCAAGATAGTTTTGGCATGTTAATGAGATTAGATTTTAAACAACAGAAGTTATTATCCCATGTGGCACACATGATAATACCACTTTTATTCACACCATCAAGCCATTTATGAAGCTTAAGTTGTTGTCACCAAAGATAAAAAAGGATGATCCATTGTCATATAAAAACAGGTGGTGAGATTTAGAAAATGAAGAATTTACTGGATAAAGAAAAGAAATAACAAAATCAAAGAGATAAAGACAAAGAAATAATGTGAAGTGAAAATTACAGGAAACCTTGATGTAAGGAGCAACACAACAAGAAGGTAATATGGTAGAAAAATCAAATAGAAAATTAAGCATGATTTTTTTTTTCTTTTTTTTTTTGGAAAATATTAAAAAAAAAGATACAAATATTAGAATATGGGAAACTTGCATAAACGTTTTCTATACATTTAAAGAAAGATAGAATATGTAAAACATGTATTTTAAAGTAAATTAAATTCCATGTGTAAAAATTTTTGTGTCATTGACTGTCAACGTGTTATAAGTTGACTCATTTTGTCATGTTTGATTGTTTGATAAATTAGTCAAAATTGGTAATTTGAGAAATTATCATGTGGTTAAATTTGAGAAAAATTAATATTATAAAATTAGAATAAATTTTTGTATGGAATTTGAATTATTTTCGGAGTTGTGAAGAATGAAATTTGAAAGATTTTTATTTCATACAAAATGTGTCTATATTAAATAAATAAATAGATAATAGGGTAAAAGTGTAAATAGAAGGAAATTTAATAAAGAGAAACATTTTATTGAAATAGGAAAAAACCTTTATTTGCTTGTGAGAGAGAAAAAGGAGTGATGAAGGACGTGTGAATCGTCGAGCTTGGAGGCAAGAGACGTGTTCACGAGACTCCAAGCATCAACTTTCATGAAGAGATTTCAAGAGTTGGTAAGTTTTGCATCTATTTTATTGGAAGTTTAGGATTTTTCATGGATTCGATTTAGACATTGAACACTCGAATCCATAGTTTTTTTTTTTTGAATTATCTGGGTAGATTTAAGTTTTATGTTGTTTGGTCGAATGGAGGTTAGAAACGATAGAGGGAGGCAATTTTTGCAACTTTTCATAACTGAAAATTGCCTAAGGGTCGACTACTATTAAAGGTCGAATGACACTTTGAATGCTGTCGTAGAAAACAGAGATAAATGGGTGTCAACTTCTTAAAGAAGTCAGTCGACATCTTGAAAGGTCGACAATTTGGTGAAAGTGTCGACCGCAATTAGTACCTGAGAAGAATAAGCTCGGAGGTCAGCACTGGTAAAACTACAAAGGATTAAAGGTCGACCCTTGCTTCAAGGTGTCGACCCCTTCCTATAAATGTTGACTGATGGGTCGAAACCTGCCTATAAGTGTTTACTGTGCAGTAAATCTATGTTCAACCAGCGATAAACAACGGTCGACCCTTGCTCTAAGGCGTCAGCCCTAGCACAATAGTATTGTATTTAATGAAAGTTTATGGCCATTTATAGTATCTCAAATTAGGTTTCTGATTTTGGTATAGGACTAATTCATGTCTTCCTTAGTATTGTGTGGGATAATCATAATACTGATTTTGTTTTTGGATCAAGCGAGTTTGTAAATTACGAACTGATACCAGAGATTGTCGCTCCCGTGCGTAGCAAATAAGGGTGGGCATAACCAAATCAAAACTGCAGACCGAACCTGAATTCCAATTTCAGTTCCGGTTTGGCCCAATTCTCCTACATATAAGGACCGCGAACAGTCCAATTCTCCCACAATTTCAGCGGTGAAAATCGTCAAAACCGTGGGAGAACCAAACCGTGGGTCAACATGCTAGAAATTTATTTAACCGGCCATGTATTTAAGTTGCCTGAGATGAGACGTGACTCTATCAGATCCTCATTCATATCCCCCTCTCTCTAAATCTTGCACCTCACCGGTCACAGCTCTCTCAGTCTCATTTCAAAATCTAGCTACAACGTTGATGCGTCGAAGTCCAGCATTCTCCATTTAAAGTTTAAACTTTCATTCCTTCAAGGTTTTAATAACTTTGCCCGGCGCAGCCCCTCTACCACAGTGATGCTCATTTGGTCATCCTTGAGCTTTTCCTCAACTTATGGCTGAAAAAGTTCATCCTTCTCACTTGCAACCTCAAATCCAATTGATGAGCTGCCACAGTACTAGTTTTTATCTCTTGCTAAATTTGTTAAATCGAATTGTTTTCCAGAAAAGTTGTTTTATTAAATTGAATGGTGCTAATATTCTAATTGTGGAATCACACTGTTGTTAAATGTAATAACCCGAAAATTTTAGATTTTTTAAATTTAATTTCTGAAACTTTTAATTTACGTTCGGTTGCAGTTTCATAAAAATATTTAACGAGAGAATTAAATTATAAAACTTGAAGTCTAGTTTTGTGGTGGTTTTCGAGATTTTAAAATCGGGAGGGCGAGAAATTAACGAAATTACGGAAGATTAAAACACGTGAGGGCGTTTAGGTAAATTGTTATTTGTTAAATAAATAATATATATATATATATATATATATATACACAACACTCGAATGGCTTCGGGAAGAAGCCATTCGGCTGTTACCGTAGTGCACCCGAGTACTGAGAGAAGACGATGGGGAGCGAAGGCGATCGTGTGCCAAAGTCGGAGGTGCGATCAACGGCCGACGAGCGCGAGTGTGAGAGGTGAGTTGCGAGCAAGTGCGGCTACTCCGACGAACCGAAGCTGTTCGGTTTCAGCAGCTCAAACTCCCGAAGTGAGAGCCGAGTGTTTTCTGCCGACGACCGCAAAGAGGAGTCCCCATTCGGTTCTGTCGCCAGCAACCGAACAATCTGATTCTCTCCTCTTCCATTTTTTCCTTCCACCCGAGTGTCGAGCAACACCACCTCGTAAGTCTTTCTCTCCCTCTGCTGTCCTGTCTGGTTTGGCCGAGAGTAAGGTTCGGCCTCCCTTTATTTTCGGTGAATTTGGCCGCAATGTTGAGGGAAAAATGCCGGGAATTGAAGGGGGGAAACCGAAGGTGAGCCCCGTCGGTTTTCCTGTTTTGGCCGAGCTTGGTGCTCTGCCTCCTTTCAATTCCGGTGAGCTGGCCGAGGGGTATGAGTGAAGTGTGCCTAGTTGTGTATGGAAATTTTGAAATTTGGATTGAAATCAAGGATCGGACCTCTGTTTGGTGTAACGACAGCCTCTGTTTTTGGCCATTTTGGCCCAACCTCAGTTGATCGTTTTAAATTCTGTTTTTGTGGGATAAATTAGGTTGTTAGAGGGACGTATAGCCGCTGGAATCATTCGATTCCGATATCCGACGCAGAAGTTATGCGCGTCGAACGTTTATGTCGGATTTTTGTCCAAGTCTAATTAGTGAGCCTTTTTTCATAGAATTTTGACGTGTGATAGTGGCATGGCTGTTTTTGGTACGTAAAGCTAAATTAGGTGAGTTTTTGTTGAAGAAAAACAAAGGTTGAAATTTTATAAAAAAATGGCAGATTTGGTTTTTATCATTTTTCGCCAGTCTGCGACTTACCGATTTAAAATCCGTTTTAGTATGTTAGACTAGGTTCCTAAGGGGACGTTTAGCCACTTGAATCACTCGATTCCCTTAACGGACGCAAAGTTATGCGCTTCCGAACTTTGAGCTGGTTCTCGGCCAAACCAAATCAATGGCCCGTTTTACTTGGAATTTCATGAGTGTAGTTAAGGAAGGTTATTTTTAGCTATTTGGTGGATTTTGAGATAAATATTGATGAGTGGTTGTTTGTGTTTTAGGTTGAGACACTTTTTTTGGCGAAACTGTGTATCGAGCGAGCTTAGTACGCCAGGTAAGTAGTGCATGCATGCGTTTTGCCTAAGTGGGCCTACACCGTACAACTTTAGGGTTTATGTGATTGATTGTGGTGTGCGTGCGTATTATTTGGCATGCATCATATTTTAAAAAAATGTGAACGAAAATAGTTTTGAGCATGTTTTGAGTATGTGGTGAGACGTGTGGCGGTGGTACCGCAGAGTGGGCCGGCTGGGCCGTCATGTGGCGTGAATGTGTTGACGGTGAGGGTGATGGGCAGTGCTACCGCGGATCCTACTAGTGTGTGGGCCGGTGCAACACCAGTCGCGGATTCCACTCGAGAGGTGGGCCGGCTAGGCTGTCGCGAAACGTGTGTATGTGGCAACTGTGGCCCCGTGCTGGGGAGGCTGGGACGGGGGCAACGTGTCAGGGTGTAGAGTGGCGCGAGGTATACCCTTACCCTAATGTGGTTGCCGTTTGGTGATGCGTGTGTGTAGCTTGTGGGCCTCGTTGCTGGGGAGTCCAAGACGATGGCGATGTGTCAGGGTGTAGGGTGGCGTGAGGTTCCTCCTTACCCTGGTGCGGCTGCACTACGTGTCACAAATGTGACAACATGAGTGTGAGTGTAGAGACTGCATGTGATAGGATTGCATTGTCGGCTTTTACTTTCATATCGCATTACTTACTGAGCGTTAAGCTTATGTTGTGTGTTCTGTGGTATAGGTACTGACGATCTTGCTGCTGAGCCTCGAGAGCCTAGTTCTGAGGCATAGGATGGTTGGCGGCGTGTGACCGAGGCACCGGATGGCGAATTTTGTAGGGCGACCCGACCCGTAAAGATGGTAGGTGGTGGCCTGGTTGTTTACGGGTATTTTTCTTTTGTGGTGATTATGTACAGTCGATGAGATTGAGTTGTATATGCGTCATTGTATAGGTGTATATGGAGTGCGTGTGATTTTGGCGACGTATGCATATATATTACATGTAGGAGCTTGGAATTTGCTCTATACTGTGAATTTTCTTCGTTGCAATTGATGGATTTTGTTGTCTTCATACTCTGATTTGTGTTATGGAGATTTCTCTGGATGATGGATAGATAAACATTGTCAGTTTTTGTGAACTGTATGCAGAGTTTTAAATTTTTGGGATAGCCAGTTTTTAGGCGTTACTCTGCCGAAATTTCGGGAGAGGGATTGGGAGTTGAGAGGATATGAAATAGGTTGAGGTATGTACAGTGAATGCTACAGAGGTGTAGATGAGCATGGGAGTGCGACGTGATCGCAGGTGCACGGGGCACGCGGCCCTGCGGGTACTCAAGGGTCGTGCGGCGCCGGGTGAGGGCGTGCGCGCCAACGTGCTGTACAGCGGCAGGGTGCGTGGGGCACGCGGCGCTGTGAGCGTGCGCGAGACACAGTGACGTTGAGTTGGCACGTGCAGCACCGCAAGGGTGCGCGCGGGGTGTCAAAGTGGGGACGTGAGTGCGCGGTACCGGTTTGTGTAGTTCGAGGGGTGCATTGGATTCTTTCCTAGGATTTCAAGTCTTACCGTTTTATCTTAAACTGTTTTAAATGGTTTTCTTTTCCGCTGCGTAGATTTTATGTTGAGGACTTCGTGTTCCCTCTTCGGGACGCGAGTTGTTTACGAATTGAGTCGAAAATTTTTCATACTCTCAAATGTTCTTTTGAAAATAATTTGAAAACGAAAGGGGTTTTAAATTGAGTAAGTTATGTCAAGTGTTAGTGTGTGTAGTGTGTAGATGCACTGTAGTGCACCGAGAACGCGGGGTTTCTCGGGGTGTTACATTAAATCTGATTGTTCTCTGGAGAAGCTATCAACCTCTCTGTTGTTTACGGTTTACTTGCTAAAACCTCACTGTTGTTTACGGTTTACTTGCTGAAATAGTGAAATTTTTAGAAATGTACGTTGGTTTGATCTGGCCTCTGGGTAGAGGTGACTAACAGGCGCGCTGGCTCACTAACTTGCTCGCTCGGCCTAGTCTAAATAAGCGAGTTGGGTTGAGTCAAGCTTTTGGACTCGCGAGCCCACCATGGACCAAACCAAACGAGCCGGCCAACGGGCCTACTCGTTTGGCTCAGCAAGCCCAGTTCACGAGCCTGCCAAGTAGCTGCACATGACCGATCGATCAGGACCCTCTTGGTAAAATTCGATTGCGGGATCTATGAGGAGTGATCGGTCGGTTTTTCTATGCCGACCGATCGGCAGTCACCCTATCATTCGGTCGCATGCTACCTTCAAGCGCCGATCGATCGGCCAATCCTCATCGATCGATCAGCTCACACTCTGTGAGCGATCACTAGAAATCAACAAGGTTTGATCGATCGCTCACCATTGAATGATCGATCGACACCCTCTCGGATGCTGATTCTGAGCCTGAGGAATCAGAACATCACAAACGTGGCGATTGGTCGACATTTCCAACCGACCCCTCTCTCTCTCTCTCTCTCTCTCTCTCTCTCTCTCTCTCTCTCTCTCTC
>CM039526.1:1565485-1639198 GCA_022433055.1 Begonia peltatifolia | reverse complement strand
CTCTCTCTCTCTCTCTCTCTCTCTCTCTCTCTCTCTCTCTCTCTCTCCCAGCACAGAGAGCATGAGCAATGATCACAAGACCATTGCTCACTTGCTATCTCTCTCTTTGGAGTTTGCCCACAGAGAATGAGCAAGAGCAACGGTCTTGTGACCATTGTTTCTCTATCTATATATATATAAACTCTGGAGTCTGTTTGTCCAGTGAGCATGAGCAACGAGATCGTTGCTCTCTCTCTCAACAACGGTCACAAGACCGTTGGCCATCCCTCCTCCTGTTCTCCTATAAATTATCCTTCTCTCTTCATTCTTTTTTACCAAATCTCTCTCAATCTCATAAATTCATTCTTCAATTAATGCTCTCAATCAATTTTTGTCTTCTTACAATTTATTATTCTCCTCGTTCAACAAGGTATATTTTAATTTTTTTTTTTACTTATATTTACATAATTTTTATTTATAGTTTTTTTTTTTTGCATTAATTTTTTTAGGTTTCGTATACGTGGAGTTGATCAATTCGCACTACCTACAAACTTTTGTTGGATATTGGTTTTGTAGTATTAATTTATTATTAAAAATTTAATTTTATATTTAGTTTTATTTATTATGAATTCTCGCAGTTATATTATTGATGATAATGATGACATAGAAGAAATTAGAGAATTAATTCCTACATTTTAAGTGGGGCAATCATCTGCACAAACATCCACTTCACATCGAAAAAGAAAACAATAAACTTCATATGTATAGAAACATTTCAATTTAAAAGATATTAAAATTGCGGGCAAAATAGAAAGTAGAGCTTAAGGTAAATATTGTGCTAAAAATTTTGCTTATACTTCTTGTAGCTCTACTAGCATCATTAGTACACATTTTCAAAAATGTCACTTAAATGTTGAAATACAAGATTTAACACAATCTCAATTAAATGTTAGTGGTAGTGGAATTTTCACATATTCACAAAATAAAATGAGAGAAGAAATAGCACAACTTGTAGTATAGGTCGAGTTGCCTTTGTCATTCTTCGATAGTGAAGTGTTTAAAACATTTATGAAAGAATATGTTACTCATAGTTTTAAATGTGTCCCTAGAAGTACTATGAAAAATGACATCATTAAAATGTTTATAGATATGAAAAATGAATTAATTATATTTTTTTTCAAACGCTTCTTCAATATCTATTTGCATTAATTCTGATTTATAGAGTGCACGTAATGATATTGGTTATATAGTGGTAATATCTCATTTTATTAATGAATCTTGTCAATTAAATAAAAGAATTTTACGATTTTGTAATTGTGAATATCCTCATTCAGGTACCACCATCTGTAGATTTATTAGGACAATATTGCAAGAATATTCTATTAAAGATAGAATTTTTAGCATAACTCTTGATAATGCCAATACTAATAATGTTGTTATTTCTCAATTTAAGGATTTTTTACAATTAGATGTTACTCTTGATTCTCTTTTTCACATGCGCTATGTGTGTCATATTTTAAATTTGGTTGTTAAAAGATGGTATGTTATATGTTACATCTCATATTGAATTAATTAGGTTTGTAATTTCTTATATTATTGTGTCTAATCCGAGACAACAAAAATATAAAAATTTTTGTAGAGTTGTCCAAGAAAAATAATTCAAGAAAAATAAAAATTAACGTAGATAATAAGTAGAATTCAACTTATTTGATGTTACAAAATGTTAGGCCATATTGTTAAGTTATTTGTACTTTTATTAATGATAATACGCAAAGTATTAACTTTAACAAATCAAGTTGTGATATTGCTAATATATTTCTTGATTTTTTATACTTTTTTATGATGCTACAAATCAATGTTTTGGAATTTATTATCTCATTTCTAATATTATTCTTCCTATTTTATAGATTTAACATGTAATTTTGTAAAATATCAACAAATAGATGAATTTAATAATATTCTTAATAAAATGAAAACAAAATTTAAAAAATATTGGCATAACATTCCTCTTATTTTTTGTTATGCATGCACCTATATTTAAATTAAAAGAAGTATGTCTTATACTCATTAGGGTTTCTGCAAATATATGTAGTCAACCTTTAATTACTAGTGATGACATAACAAATAGAGTTTCGAATTTATAAGCTTCTTATGAAACAAAATATTTCAATATTAATCGTTATTATTCACGACCTCCACATACCGAGAGTTATTCTAGTAGTAATGGTAGTGGTGGTAGTGGTTTTAGTCAACAACATAGTATTGACGATATATAGAGTGCATTAAAAACTAAAAATTATTATACTTACTCTACAAATGAACTAAATATTTATTTTAAAATTCGTTATCAATTTTTTCGATATGAGAATTTTGATATTTTATATTGGTGAAAAAGACATTCTCCATGTATCATATTTTTTCTATAATGGCACGTGATCTAGTAACACTTCCTGTTTCTACTGTAGAATCGGAATCTGCTTTTAGTGCAGGTGGATGTATTTATGATGAACGAAGAGTAAGACTTGCACTGAATCTTGTGGAGGCACTCATTTGTATCAAAAATTGGACCGACGCCAAGATGAGAGATCAACAATGAAACGATAATATTCTTGGGTAGTTACGCAGTTAGATGTTGAAAACTAAAGATTCTTTTTATTGAACTTCTTTTGTAATTTGAAGTAATTTTTTTTTTCAGATTTGTAAATTTGTAATTTTTATTAAATTTCTGTTGTAATTTCTTTTGTAATTGAAATATATGTCAAAATATTTTTAATGATATTAATGTGATATTTTTTATTAGATAGTTTCAAATAATTTTTTTATTAATATATTCAATTTTATATACATTGGTTTAAAATAACTAATTTTTAAATTAAATGAGTAAATATCGTTGACATATAATTATTTATATTTATTATAATTTTAAATGAAATGTTTTAAAAAACTTATATTAACATAAGTTGAAAATATTTATATACGCTCAGCTCGTTAGGCTCGGCTCATTAAGACTCGTTGAGCCGACTCGGTTCGTTTAACTCATGGCTCGCGATGGTTGAAATTTTTTTCAAGCTGGCTCGTTAGGCTTGGCTCTATAGGCTCGTTAGGATCGGCTCAGTAGGCTTGGCTTGTTTAACTCGTTAGGTTCGGTAAGTCAGACTACTTTTGGCTCGGCTCGGATCGCTCGTTAGTAATGCCTACCTCTGGGTACTTAATTATTTATGCAAAAGTTCTAAAGTCTAATTGTTAATTGTCTGTTATTAATTTACCATGCAATTTGTATTTTTACAGCATTTTGTTTTTTTTTCCCAATGCATTATCTTTGTTTTTGTAATAACCCAGAAATTTTGAATTTTTAATTTTAACTTCTGAAATTTTAATTTGATTTCGGTCGGAGTTTTGAGGAATATTTCAACGGGAAAATTTAAATTATAAGATTCGGAGCCTACTTTTGCGATGCTTTTCGGAATTTAAAGTCAGGAGGTAGGGAAATTTACGAAATTATGGACGATTAAAACACGTGAGGGCATTTTGGTAATTTTGTATTTAAATTAAAAGTTAATAAAATAAAATAAAATAAATGTGTTATATGGTGGAATGGCTTCGGGTGGAAGCCATTCCACCGTGTGTCGCGCGGCCGAGAAAGGGAGCAAGAGAGAGATCGGGTAGGAGAAATCGCCGACGACCTACCGCCGAGGAAGAGACGCCGGTGCCCAGAGTACTCCGGTGAGCTGAAGAGAGGAGCTGTCTTGCCTTCCCGCGCTGAGAAACTGAAGGTGAGCTCTCCCCTGTTTTTCATTGGTTCTGTCGACCGAGCGTGGATGCTCGGTTGTTCTTGAACTCCCGACTGTAGGGCTCGGTCGTCGGAGCATTTTAGAGTGTAATGTGTGCGTGTGCTGGAGGCAGTGTGTGTAGCTCGGCTCTCCCGCGACGAAACCGACCGGGAACATGGAGTTTCCCTTCGGTTTTGCCCTACTTTGATGGCCGAGCGTAGGGTCGTTTTGCCCTCTGCATTTCAGGGGATTATGGGATAAATTAGAAGGATTGAGGGAGGGGTTCAGGGTTGAATGGACCGGTTGAGAAATTCTCAGTTTTTGGGAGTAAATCGTGAAGGTTTTTGGGTGCTGCCATGCTGTTTTCTAATTAGGAACTCTCCAAATTGTTAATGTATGCATTGGTAGATCGAAATGTGATTGTTCAGTGAAGGAATTGGCGAGATTGGATCGAAGTTGAATTTTCGGCTATTTTTCGTATAACAACAGCTTCTGTTTTTGGCCCTTTCGGCTTATGTTTGGTTGATCGTTTTAAATTATGTTTTTGTGGGATAAACTAGGTTGTTAGAGAGACGTATGGCCGCGGGAATCGTTCGATTCCGATATCCAACGCAAAAGTTATGCGCGTCGGACGTTTATGTCGGATTTTGGTCCAAGTCAAATTAGCGGGCGTTTGTCGTAGAAATTCGACGTATGAGAGTAGCATAGCCATTTTTTATGCGTATAACTAGTTGCGAGTGAGTTTTGGTTGAAGAGAAGTGGAAATGTGAAATTTGATAAAAGTGGCAGATTCAGTTTTTACCATTTTTCGCCTGTCTGCGGCTTACCGTTTTAAAATCCGTCTTACTATGTTAGACTTGGTTCCTAAGGGGCGTTTAGCTACTTGAATCGCTCGATTCCGTTAACGGATGCAAAAGTTATGCGCGTCCGAACTTTGGGCTGGTTTTCGGCCAAATCAAACCAATGGCCAGTTTTAGTTGGAATTTCATTCGTGCAGTTGAGGAAGGTTGTTTTAGCTATTTGGTGGATTTTGAAATAAATATTGATGAGTGGTTGTTTGTATTTTAGGTTGAGGCTTTCTTTTTGTAACACCCCGAGAAACCCCGCGTTCCTTGTGCACTACAGTGCATCTACACACTACACACACACTAACACTTGACATAACGCACTCAATTTAATACTCTTTTCGTTTTCAAAACATTTTCAAAAGAACATTTGTGAGTATGAAAAATTTTCGACTCGATTCGAAAACAATTCGCGTCCCGAAGAGGGAACACGAAATGCTCAACATAAAAACTACGCAGCGGAGAATAAAACCATTTAAAATAGTTTATGATAAAACAGTAAGACTTGAAATCCTAGGAAAAATCCAACGCACCCCTCGAACTACACAATTCGATACCGCGCACTCACGTCCCCACTTCGACACCCCGCGCGCACTCTCGCAGTGCCACACGTGCCAACTCCACGTCACTGTGTCTCGCGCACGCTCACAGCGCTGCGTGCCCCACGCACCCTGCCACTGTACAGCACGTCCGCGCGCACGCCCGCACTCGGCGCCGCACGACCCGTGAACACTCGCAGGGCCGCGTGCCCCGCACACCTGCGATCACGCCGCACTCCCACGCTCATCTACCATTCTCTAGCATTCACTGTTCACATCTCAACCCATTCCATATCCCCTCGACTCCCAATCCCTCTCCCGAAATTTTGGTCATCCACCCGATTTCTACAATTCTCTTCACCAAACATCCACATTACAACCAACTACACATAATCAGAGCAAAAACCCGTGATTTCAAACTCAACCCGAACCCCACAGTCAACAAAATTTTCGGGATTTTCCTCTCAACACGAGCACTCGGCCAAGTAAACCATTTAACACGGTTGACGGCCACGAGCCCCCCCCCCCCCCCTCTAGACGCCCTGGTTACACGCTCGGACCTCGAGAGTCTGGCTCAGAGCATGCCGACTATAATCGGTCGCAAAACCGAAGACAAACAGGGGAAGGTTACCTGTTTCTCGGTAAAATTTCCAACTCAGAAAATTGAGTCACCAGCTAGCCCCAGTTCGCTGGAGTACCCTGCGCGCCGGCGTCCCACTCACGGCAACTGATCGTTGGCGCCACCTCCCGGTTCTCGCTCTCCCTCTCGGCCGCTTGCCCTCGCCCCTCTTATCTCATCATTAAACAGCAGAATGGCTTCAAAATTGAAGCCATTCGGTTGTTTTTTTTTTTTTAAATTAAATAATAAAAAAAAACATAGAAATAAAATTTTTAACTAAAACAAGCTATAAATTTAAATCATTAAAAGTTACCAAAAATGCCCCTACGGGCCTTAACCGTCCGAAATTTTGCTAAACTCTCGTATTTCCAACCTTAAATTTTGAAAACCATCACTAAACTAGATTCTGAGTTATATGACTTAAATTTCCCGTTAAAATATCTTCCGAAACTCCAATCGAAATTAAATTAAAAATTTCAGTAATTAAAAATTAAAAATTCGAAATTTTCGGGTTATTACATTCCCCCCTCCTTATAAGAATTTTGTCCCCAAAATTTACGTACCGAATAAGTCGGGATACTGCCGCTCCATGTCATTACGCCGCTCCCAAGTAGTCTCCTCTACACCATGGTTGCGCCACATCACTTTTACCAGCGGTATCTCCTTGTTGCGCAGCACCTTCACAGCTGATCCTAAGATCCTCATTGACTTTTCCTCGTAGGACAGCGTCGGTTGGATCTCTATATCCTGTTGTGGCACTACCTGAGAGGGATCGCGCATACACTTCCTCAGCATCGAGACATGAAAAACATCATGGATGGCATTCATCGACGCAGGCAACTGAAATTGATATGCAGTTCTCTCAATCCGCTTGACAATCGAGAACGGTCCCACAAACCGAGGGTTGAGCTTCCCTCGCTTTCCGAACCCTACCACTCCCTTAAACGACGAGACCTTTAGAAAAACCTCGTCGCCCTCATTAAACTCCAACTCCCGGCGTCTCTGATCAGCATAACTCTTCTGTCGACTCTGGGCCGCTTCAATTCTCTTCCGTATCACAGAAATCTTGTCGACAATCTAATGCAAAATCTCAGGGCCTATCAATCGGGCTTCCCCAACCTCATTCCAATATAATGGCGACCTGCACTTCCTTCCATAGAGGGCCTCGTATGGTGCCATACCAATGGTGGACTGAAAACTGTTATTATACGAGAACTCCACTAGCGGTAAAAACTTGCTCCAAGTCGCCTGAAACTCCAACACACACGCCCTGAGCATATCCTCCAAAATCTGTATAGTCCGCTCCGACTGCCCATCGGTCTAAGGATGAAAGGCCGTACTGAATCTAATCTGGTGCCCATAGCCTTATGCAGACTCCTCCAAAAAGTAGACGTGAACCTGGGGTCTTGGTCTGAAACAATCGACACCGGAATCCCATGAAGTCTGACTATTTCCCGAATATACAACTGAGAAAACGGATCCATCGTATAAGTCATCCTCACAGGCAAAAAGTGAGACGACTTCATCAACTTGTCCACAATCACCCAGATCGCGTCATGGCCCTTGGCAGTCCTTGGTAGTCCCACCACAAAATCCATGGTGATCCGCTCCCACTTCCACTCCGGTATGGGCAATGGTTGGAGCATTCCTGACTGTCGCCGATGCTCCGCCTTCACCTGCTGGCAGACTACGCAGGCCTCAACATACTCAGCCACTGCTTGTTTCATGTTAGGCCACCAATAATGTTGCTTCAAATCTCTGTACATCTTAGTGCTTCTCGGATGCACAGAGAAAGAAGATGAATGGGCCTCTGATAATATATCCATCCTCAGCTCCTCATCCTTCGGGACGTACCACCTATCCCGAAATTTCAGAATCCCGTCCTCAGAATAGCTGAACTCAGAATCAAGCCTAGCCCCCATACTCGCCTTCAGCTCGCTACACTCCGAATCAGTCTCTTGAGTCTGCCTGATCCTGTCCAGAATAGTCGGCCTCAATGACAAGACAGAAAGAGTGGCTGCCAGATCAAAAACCACCTCCAGACCAAAACTCTGCATCTCTGTCACTAACTCAACAGGCAGTATCGTAGTCATGGCAGAAGTCGAAGCTGTCACCCTACTCAAGGCATCCGCCACCACGTTCGCCTTCCCCGGGTGGTATCTGATCTCCAAATCGTAGTCCTTGACCAGCTCGAGCCATCTTCTCTGTCTCAAATTCAGCTCCTTCTGCGTGAAAATGTACCTCAAGCTCTGATAGTCTGAGTAAATCTCGCACTGTTGCCCATAAAGATAATGCCTCCAGATCTTGAGTGCAAACACAACAGCCGCCAGCTCTAAATCGTGAGTGGGATAGTTCTGTTCGTAAGCCTTCAACTGCCTAGAAGCATAGGCGATAACCCTCCCATTCTGCATCAAAACACACCCCAAACCGATCTTGGAGGCATCACAATAAATGCAGAACTTCTCTACTTCCACGGGCAGCGTCAGTACAGGAGCCGTAGTCAACCTCTGCTTCAATGTCTGGAAGCTGTCCTCACACCTGTCGGTCCATTCATACTTTTCATTCTTCCTGGTCAGCCGGGTCAAGGGGGCCGAGATCTTAGAGAACCCCTCAATAAATCTCCGATAATATCCAGCCAACCCCAGAAAACTACGTATCTCGCTAGCACTAGTCGGCCGCGGCCACTCCTTTACAACCTGAACTTTCCCCGGATCAACTGAGATACCCTCAGAGGAGATCACATGCCCCAAGAAGTGAATCCTGTCCAACCAAAACTCACACTTCGAGAACTTAGCATACAGCTGATGCTGGCTCAAAATAGTCAGCACAATCCTCAGGTGCTCCCTGTGCGCCTCCTCACTCTGTGAGTAGATCAGAATGTCGTCGATAAACACGATCACAAACTTATCTAGGTACTCCCTGAACACCCGGTGCATCAGATCCATTAATGCTGCAGGGGCATTGGTCAACCCAAAAGACATAACCAGGAACTCAAAATGCCGTACCTCGTCCTGAAGGCCGTCTTCGGTACATCCCTCTCCTTCACCTTTAACTGATGGTAGCCGGACCTTAGGTCGATCTTAGAAAACACTTGGGCACCCTGCAACTGATTAAACAAATCGTCAATCCTTGGCAATGGATACCTGTTTTTCACCGTCAACTTATTCAGCTCCCGGTAGTCTATACACATACGCAGGGATCCGTCTTTCTTCTTGACGAATAGAACTGGCGCTCCCCGGGGTGAAAAACTAGGGCGTATAAATCCCTTATCTATCAGCTCCTCCAACTAAACCTTCAGCTCCTTAAGTTCAGTAGGTGCTAATCTGTAGGGGTTCTTGCACATCGGCTCGACACCTGGGAAAACATCTATCTCGAATTCAATCTCCCTATCAGGGGGCAACCCCGGCAATTCATCACGGAACACCTCTGGAAACTCCTGCACAATAAGAATATCCAATATCCGAGCATTGCCCGGTGATTGTGCATCTTCAACACTTGCCAAAAATCCCTGGCAACCCATGCCTAACACCCGTGGAGCATGACGAGAAAATATAGCAGAAATCCTGGCAAGACCCTTACCTGCTTTAAATGTGTAGCTTTCCCCACCCGGGGACCGGAAATGAACCTCTCTGGTCCTGCAGTCAATCTCCGCATGATGTCTGAACAGCCAGTTCATTCCCAAGATCACCTCATACCCGCTCATGTGGAGAATGACTAGCTCGGCATATAACTGCTTGCTCCCCACTGTCACAACATTACCCCGCACCACCTGTTCTGAATACAAATGCTCTCCGGATGGCAAGGTGACATCATAGTGTCGCTCGGCGGGACTGAACTCCAAGTTGGCCTTAACCACAAAGCCCGTCGACACAAACGAGTGCGTAGCGCCCATATCAATCAAAGTATAAGCTGTCACACCAGAAACAAAAGTATTACCTGCTATCACTGATGGCTGGGCAGCATCATCTAGCTCAAACAGGGAAACGATCCGAGGTGTAACCCTGGCTGACGACCTGCTCGCCACTGGGCATCTGCTGGCAAAGTGTCCCACCTCATTGCAGTTGAAACAGCGGTTCTGACGCAGTTTCGGGCACTCTCTTGACATGTGGCCCACCTCGCCACAGTTATAACACCTCACTGGCCCCGTCCTGCACTCGCCCGGGTGGTTCCTCTGACACTTCAGGCACACTGGAAACTGTCTCGACCCCTGCGGCCTCTTAGTGCTCCCCTGGCTGCTAGAACTGTCACTAGGCCTTTCTGCACGGACACCTCCCCACTGGCCTGTGGCAGCGACTCTCTAAATGATCTGTAAGCCTGCTCTCTGGGTACCTCCCGATAACTAGGAAGCTTCGCCCGAGCCTCCTCAATGTCAAGGGCCTTCACTACCACCTCCTCGTACGACATGCCTCGGGTCCCCGTAATCCGCATGCCCATATAAATATCTGGCTTCAGGCCCTGCACAAACTGGTGTACCTTATTCTCATCGAGGCTCACCAAATGTCCTGCAAACCGCGACAAGGCCTCGAACTGCCGTACATACTCAGCCACAGTGCCGGTCTGCTTCAACTGTGCAAACTCCACCATCTTCTGTGTCCTGACTGAATGACTGAAATACTTGCCGAAAAACACCGACCTGAACTCCTCCCAGGTCATGGCCCCCACATCTCTCGTGGCCACCACAGTATCCCACCAATGGCTCGCGTCCTTGGCAAGATAGAACGCTGCACTAGAAACTCAGTCCTGCTCCTCTACCTTGGCAAAACTCATCATCCTCTCCATACTCCGTATCCACTCCTCAGCACTGAGAGGATCCGGAGATGATCCGTCAAAGGTCGAGCGTCTAAGTCTGTTCAGCCTGTCACCCCCTCTGTCGGACGAACCCTGGGCGCTAGACTGACCCTAGCGTCCCTGCTCATAAACCTCTCCAACTGCTGAGACTGACGGTGGACCAACTCGGTAAGCTGCCGAACGGTATCATCCATGTCGCCCACAGCTCTAGGAGGCGCCTCTTGTCGTGGTCGCCCTCTACCTCTACCTCTCGCCTCTCCTGACATTTTCTACCTTTAACAAAAATATAAAGCTCACATTAGTACTACAATAAATTCAAATCTAAACACTTACAGTTGGTGGAGTGCTCCCGGGCAGCGGCTGGCCGTGTTAGGTAATCCTCTGAACGACACCGACCCCGTGGCTCTGATACCATAACTGTAACACCCCGAGAAACCCCGTGTTCCTGGTGCGCTACGGTGCATCTACACACTACACACACACTAACACTTGACATAACGCACTCAATTTAATACTCCTTTCGTTTTCAAAACATTTTCAAAAGAACATTTGTGAGTATGAAAAATTTTCGACTCGATTCGAAAACAATTCGCGTCCCAAAGAGGGAACACGAAATCCTCAACATAAAAACTACGCAGTAGAGAAGAAAACCATTTAAAACAGTTTATGATAAAACAGTAAGACTTGAAATACTAGGAAAAATCCAACGCACCCCTCGAACTACACAATCCGGTACTGCGCACTCACGTCCCCACCTCGAACTGCAGAAGGGCCTTAAGAGGCCTAGTGACAGTTCTAGCTGCCAGGGGAGCACTAAGAGGCCGCAGGGGTCGGGACAGTTTCTAGTGTGCCCGAAATGTCTGAGGAGCCATCCGGGCGAGTGCAAGACGGGCCCTGTGAGGTGTTATAACTGTGGCGAGGTGGGCCACATGTTCAGAGAGTGCCAGAAGCCGCGTCAGAACCGCTGCTTCAACTGCAATGAGGTGGGACACTTTGCCAGCAGATGCCCAGTGGCGAGCAGGTCGTCAGCCAGAATTACACCGCGAGTCTTTGCCCTGTTTGAGCTAGATGATGCTGCCCAGCCATCAGTGATAGCAGGTAACATTTTTGTTTCTGGTGTGGCAGCTTATACTTTGATTGATACGGGCGCTACGCACTCGTTTGTGTCGATGGGCTTTGTGGTGAAGGCCAACTTGGAGTTCAGTCCCGCCGAGCGACATTATAATGTCACCTTGCCATCCGGGAAGCATTTGTATTCAGAACAGGTGGTGCGGGGCAATGTTGTGACAGTGGAGAGCAATCAGTTATATGCCGAGCTAGTCATTCTCCATATGAGCGGTTATGTGGTGATCTTGGGAATGGACTGGCTGTTCAGACATCATGCGGAGATTGACTGCAGGACCAGAGAGGTTCATTTCCGGCCCCCGGGTGGGGAAAGCTACACATTTAAAGCAGGTAAAGGTCTTGCCAGGATTTCTTCTATCTCTCGTCAGACTCCACGGCTGTTAGGCATGGGTTGCCAGGGATTTTTGGCAAGTGTTGGAGATGCGTAGTCACCGGGCGATGCTCGGATACACGATATTCTTGTTGTTCAGGAGTTCCCGGAGGTGTTCCGTGATGAATTGCCGAGGTTGCCCCCTGATAGGGAGATTGAATTCGAGATAGATGTTTTCCCAGGTGCCAAGCCTGTGTGCAAGAACCCTTACAGATAAGGAGCTGAAGGCTCAGTTGGAGGAGCTGACAGATAAGGGATTTATACAACCTAGTTTTTCACCCTAGGGAGCGCCAGTTCTATTCGTCAAGAAGAAGGACTGATCACTACGTATGTGTACTGACTACCAGGAGCTGAATAAGTTGACGGTGAAGAACAGGTATCCATTGCCAAGGATTGACGATTTGTTTGATCAGCTACAGGGTGCCCAAGTGTTTTCTAAGATCGACCTGAGGTTCGGCTATCATCAGTTAAAGGTGAAGGAGAGGGATGTACCGAAGACGGCCTTCAGGACGAGGTACGGGCATTTCGAGTTCCTGGTTATGCTTTTCGGGTTGACCAATGCCCCTGCAGCATTCATGGATCTGATGCACCGAGTGTTCAGGGAGTACTTGGACAAGTTTGTGATCGTATTTATCGACGACATTCTGATCTACTTGCAGGGTGAGGAGGCGCACTTGGAACACCTGAGGATTGTATTGACTATTTTGAGCCAGCATCAGCTGTATGCTAAATTCTAGAAGTGCGAGTTTTGGTTGGAGAGGATTCACTTCTTGGGGCACGTGATCTCCTTTGAGGGTATTTCAGTTGATCCGGGAGAAAGTTCAGGTTGTAAAGGAGTGGCCGCAGCCGACCAGTGTTAGCGAGATACGCAGTTTTCTAGGGTTAGCTGGATATTATCAGAGATTCATTGAGGGGTTCTCTAAGATCTCAGCCCCCTTGACCCGGCTGACCAGGAAGAATGCAAAGTATGAATGGACCGACAGGTATGAGGACAACTTCCAGACATTAAAGCAGAGGTTGACTACAGCTCCTGTACTGACACTGCCCGTGGAAGGAGAGAAGTTCTGCATTTATGGTGATGCCTCCAGGATCTGTTTGGGGTGTATTTTGATGCATAGTGGGAGAGTCATTGCCTATGCTTCTAGGCAGTTGAAGGCTTACAAGCAGAACTATCCCACTCACGATTTAGAGCTGGCGGCTATTGTGTTTGCACTCAAGATTTGGAGGCATTATCTTTATGGGCAGCAGTGCGAGATTTACTCAGACCATCAGAGCTTGAGGTACATTTTCACGGAGAAGTAGCTGAATTTGAGACAGAGAAGATGGCTCGAGCTGGTCAAGAACTACGATTTGGAGATCAGATACCACTCGGGGAAGGCGAACGTGGTGGCGGATGCCTTGAGTAGGGTGACAGCTTCGACTTCTGCCATAACTATGTTACTGCCTGTTGAGTTAGTGATAGAGATGCAGAGTTTTGGTCTGGAGGTAGTTTCTGATTTGGCAGCCACGTTTTCTGTCTTGTCATTGAGGCCGACTATTCTGGACAGGATCAGGCAGACTCAGGAGACTGATTCAGAGTGTAGCGAGCTGAAGGCCAATATGGGGGCCAGGCCTGATTCTGAGTTCAGCTATTTTGAGGACGGGATTCTGAAATTTTGGGATAGGTGGTACGTCCCGAGGGATGAGGAGTTGAGGAGGGATATATTATCAGAGGTCCATTCATCTTCTTTCTCTGTACATCCGGGAAGCACTAAGATATACAGGGATTTGAAGCAGCACTATTAGTGGCCTAACATGAAACGAGCAGTGGCTGAGTATGTTAAGGCCTGCGTAGTCTGTCAGCAGGTGAAGGCGGAGCATCAGCGACCGTCGGGGATGCTTCAACCATTGCCTATACCGGAGTGGAAGTGGGAGCGAATCACCATGGATTTTGTGGTGGGACTACCGAGGACTGCCAAGGGCCATGACGCGATCTGGGTGATTGTGGACAGGTTGACGAAGTCGTCTCACTTTTTGCCTGTTAGGATGACTTATACGATGGATCAGTTTGCCCTAGTTGTATATTCAGGAGATAGTCTGATTCATGGGATTCCGGTATCGATTGTTTTAGACCGAGACCCCAGGTTCACGTCTAAGTTTTGGAGGAGTCTGCATAAGGTTATGGGCACCAGATTAGATTTCAGTACGGCCTTTCATCCTCAGACCGATGGGCAGTCGGAGCGGACTATACAGATTCTGGAGGATATGCTCAGGGATTGTTTGTTGGAGTTTCAGGCGACTTGGAGCAATTTCTTACTGCTAGTGGAGTTCTCGTATAATAACAGCTTTCAGTCCACCATTGGTATGGCGCCATACGAGGCCCTCTATGGGAGGAAGTGCAAGTCGCCATTATATTGGGATGAGGTTGGGGAGGCCCGATTGATAGGTGCTGAGATTTTACAGCAGACTGTCGACAAGATGTCTATGATACGGAAGAGGATTGAAGCGGCTCAGAGTCGACAGAAGAGTTATGCTGATCAGAGACGCCGGGAGTTGGAGTTTAATGAGGGCGACGACGTTTTTCTGAAGGTCTCGCCGTTCAAGGGAGTGGTAAGGTTCGGAAAGCGGGGGAAGCTCAACCCTCGGTTTGTGGGACCGTTCCCGATTGTCAAGCGGATTGGGAGAACTGCATACCAGCTAAAGTTGCTTGCGTCGATGGATGCCATCCATGATGTTTTTCATGTCTCGATGCTGAGGAAGTGTATGCGCGACCCCTCTCAGATGGTGCCACAACAGGATATAGAGATCCAGCTGACGTTGTCCTATGAGGAGAAGCCAGTGAGGATCTTAGGATCAGCTGTGAAGGTGCTGCGCAACAAGGAGATTCCGCTGGTCAAGGTGATATAGCGCAACTATGGTGTAGATGAGACTACTTGGGAGCGGCATGATGACATGGGGCGGCAGTATCCCGACTTATTCGGTACGTAAATTTTGGGGACAAAATTCTTATAAGGTGGGGGGATGTAATAACCCGAAAATTTTTAATTTTTAATTTTAATTTCTGAAATTTTAATTTGATCTCGGTCGGAGTTTTGAAGAATATTTCAACGGAAAAATTTAAATTATAAGACTCGGAGCCTACTTTTGCGATGGTTTTTGGAATTTAAAGTCGGGAGGTCAGGAAATTTACGAAATTACGGATGATTAAAACACGTGAGGGCATTTTGGTAATTTTGTATTTAAATAAAAGTTAAAAAAATAAAATAAAATAAATGTGTTATATGGTGGAATGGCTTCGGGTGGAAGCCATTCCACCGTGTGTCGCGCGGCCGAGAAAGGGAGCAAGAGAGAGATCAGGGAGGAGAAATCGCCGACGATCGACCGCCGAGGAAAAGACGCCGGTGCCCAGAGTACTCCTGTGAGCTGAAGAGAGGAACTGTCTTGCATTCCCGCGCTGAGAAACCGAAGGTGAGCTCTCCCCTGTTTTTCATTGGTTCTGTCGACCGAGCGTGGATGCTCGGTTGTTCTTGAACTCCCGACAGTAGGGCTCGGTCGTCGGAGCATTTTAGAGTATAATGTGTGCATGTGCTGGAGCCAGTGTGTGTAGCTCGGCTCTCCCACGACGAAACCTGACCGGGAACATGGAGTTTCCCTTCGGTTTTGCCCTACTCTGATGGCCGAGCGTGGGGTCGTTTTGCCCTCTGCATTTCAGGGGATTATGGGATAAGTTAGAAGGATTGAGGGAAGGGTTCAGGGTTGAATGGACCGGTTGAGAAATTCTCGGTTTTGGGGAGAAAATCATGAAGGTTCTCGGTTTTTGACGTGTGAGAGTAGCATAGCCCTTTTTTATGCATATAACTAGTTGCGAGTGAGTTCTGGTTGGAGAGAAGTGGAAATGTGAAATTTGATAAAAGTGGCAGATTCGGTTTTTACCATTTTTCGCCTATCTGCGGCTTACCGTTTTAAAATCCGTCTTAGTATGTTAGACTAGGTTCCTCAGGGGGCGTTTAGCCACTTGAATCGCTCGATTCCGTTAACGGCCGCAAAAGTTATGTGCGTCCAAACTTTGGGCTGGTTTTCGGCCAAACCAAACCAATGGCCAGTTTTAGTTGGAATTTCATGCGTGTAGTTGAGGAAGGTTATTTTAGCTATTTGGTGGATTTTGAGATAAATATTGATGAGTGGTTGTTTGTGTTTTAGGTTGAAGCTTTCTTTTGGCGAAGTTGTGCGTCGAGCGAGCTTAGAACGCCAGGTAAGTAGTGCATGCATGCGTTTTGCCCAAGTGGGCCTACACCGTAGAACTTTAAGGTTTATGTGATTAATTGTGGTGTGCGTGCATATTGTTTGGCATGCACCATATTTTAAAAACGTGAACAAAAATGATTTTTAGCATGGTTTGATGTATGAGGTGAGACGTGTGGCGGTGGTACCGCGGATCCCGCTAGTGTACGGGCCGGTGTTTCACTAGTCGCGAATTTCACTCGAGGAGTGGGCCGACTGGGCCGTCATGCGACGTGAATATGTTGACGGTGAGGGTGATGGGATGTGGTACCACGGATCCTACTAGTGTGTGGGCCGGTGCAACACCAGTCGCGGATCCTACTCGAAGGGTAGGCTGGCTGGGCTGTCGCAAAACGTGTGTGTGTGGCAACTGTGGCCCCGTGCTGGGGAGGCTGGGACAGGGGCGACGTGTCAGGGTGTAGAGTGCCGCGAGGTACACTCTTACCCTGATGTGGTTGCTGTGTGGTGATGCGTGTGTGTAGCTTGTGGGCCTCGTTGCTGGGGAGTCCGGGATGGTGGCGACGCGTCAGGGTGTAGGGTAGCGTGAGGTTCCTCCTTAACCTGCTGCGGCTGCACTACGCGTCACAGATGTGACAATATGACTGTGAGTGTAGAGACTGCATGTGATAGGATTGCATTGTCGGCTTTTACTTTCATATCGCATTACTTACTGAGCGTTACGCTTATGTTGTGTGTTCTGTGGTGTAAGTGCTGACGATCTTGCTGGTGAGCCTCGAGAGCCTAGTCCTGAGGCATAGGATGGTGGCGGCATGCGACCGAGGCACCGGATGGCGAATTTTTATTAGGACTACCCGACCTGTGGAGATGATAAGTGATGGCCTGGTTTGTTTGTGGGCACTTTTCTTTGTGGTGATTATGTACAGTCGATGAGATGAAATGTATATGCGTCAATGTGTAGGCGTATATGGAGTGCGGGTGATTTTGGCGACGTACGCATATATTTTACATGTAGGAGCTTGGAATTGCTCTATAATGTGAATTTTCTTCATTTGCATTTGATGGATTTTCGTCGTCTTCATACTCTGATTTTGTTATGGTGATTTCTCTAGATGATTGATAGATATTTACAGTTGGTGTTTGGTGAACTGTGTGCAGGTTTAAATTTTTGGGATAGCCAGTTTTTAGGCGTTACTCTGCCGAAATTTCAGGAGAGGGGTTGGGAGTCGAAATGATATGGAATAGGTTGAGATGCGTACAGTGAATGCTAGAGAAATGTAGATGAGCGTGGGAGTGCAGCGTGATCGCAGGTGCACGGGCACGCGGCCCTGCTGGTACTCACGGGTCGTGCGGCGCCGGGTAAGGGCGTGCGCACGGACGTGCTGTACAGCGGCAGGGTGCGTGGGGCACGCGACGCTGTGAGCGTGCGCGAGACGCAGTGACGTTGAGTTGGCGCATGCGGCACCGCGAAAGTACGTGCGGGGTGTCAAAGTGGGGACGTGAGTGCGCGGTACCGGATTGTGTAGTTCAAGGGGTGCATTGGATTCTTTCCTAGGATTTCAAGTCTTACTGTTTTATCTTAAACTGTTTAAATGGTTTTCTTTTCCGCTGCGTAGTTTTTATGTTGAGAACTTCGTGTTCCCTCTTCGAGACGCGAGTTGTTTTCGAATCGAGTCGAAAATTTTTCATATTCACAAATGTTCTTTTGAAAATGAAAGGGGTATTAAATTGAGTGAGTTATGTCAAGTGTTAGTGTGTGTAGTGTGTAGATGAACTGTACCGCACCAGGAACGTGAGTTTTCTCGGGGTGTTACAGTTTTGGTGATTATTCAATTTGAATTGAATAATTGGTTGGCTTTGGTTTGGAAATTTGGCTTGCATATACTATAGAACGGATTATGCTCAAGATGAAAATTGGCAAATTGATTCGAAAAGAGTTACGTCTCAAGATTGGAATTACTATTCTATGATACCAAATAGTGATAAAGCAAAATGTAATTATACTCGGAAAACTTATGTAGCTCATCCGTCAAAAACCGGGACTTGAAGTTTGATAAAATATATAAAAATATGCAATAAGTTTCCGATAAATGTAGATAGCAAGTAAAGGACTTTGATTTTTCAGCCTAGTGATAGCAAAAGTTTCCCCACATTTACTATAATGGTTGCTCGAAATTTCTCGGAAAGATGATGATCTTGGACAAATTGCCAAATTAAAGTGGTTTAGAAAATTGGTTTTAGAACCTTTTGTTTGCTTTTGAATCCTATGTTTATTATGCCTTTTAGAAGAACAGTTGCAAGAGATATATGAAAAATATTTGAGAAAGAGACAAGCATGTTGAAAGAGTAATTGTTTAAAACATCATGAAGAGTGTGGTTGACCACTGACATATGGACCTCAATTCAAAATCTGAATCATATGATGTTGACATGTCATTACATTGACGAGAATTGGAATGTGTAGAAGAAGATTTTGAACTTTTGTTTGATTCTAAATCATAAAGGTGAATCAATTGGTAAAGAAGTGGAGAAATTCTTGCTTAAGTGGGAGACTAAAAATGTGATGACCGCTCCTCTAATGATGTTGCAATTTTGTATTTGACGAAGACAGTTAAAAATTAGAAATGACTTATATGAAATGGTGATCATATGCATGTGAGATGTTTTGCACGTTTTCTCAATTTGATTGTTTATATTGTTTATGATGGTTTAAAGGAACATCACGAGCCCATAGCTGGTTCACAAAGTTATTAAGTACGTGCAGTCTTCTCCAGCAAGATTACAACAATTCACATCTTGCGTTGATGTCGTTAAAATTACATGTAAAAGTAATTTGTCTCTCGATGTTCCCATTTGATGGACTTCTATATATTTGACGTTGGCAAGCGCTGAAAAATATGAAATAGCCTTTGAAAATTAGTAGAAAATGATAGTTCTTTCGTGCTAAAAATAGAAGGAGAAGGCCTATCCACAACTGAAGATTGGTCGTGTATTAGAAAATATATAAAGGTTTTAGAGGCATTTCATACTATGACTCTTCATGTGTTTGTTTCTTTACATATTACATTGAATATGTTTGTAAGTTAAGTTTGTAATTTAAAGATTGATATTGATGAATATGCTAACGGTGACAATGTGACATTGAGAAGCATGACCAATGAAATGCAAAACAAGTTCAATAAGTATTGGAGATCCTTTGAAAAAAAATAAATATGCTTGTTTATGTGGCAAATGATCCAAATTGCAAAACAAGATTTTTGAGGTATTGTCTAACTATATTATTTAGTAGTGATAGAGTTATAGATTACTCAAAGCAAGTGAATGATGCAATTCAAAAGTTGTATTCGGAGTATAAAAATGATAAGAGTAATGAAGATCAAATTCCAAGTGGCAGTGACAGTCTACACATAGCAACAAAGCCAATGAGTACTTTGGGAAAAGCTCAGTCTACTGCAGTTTACTCTATGTTTTACGGGCCCCACAATACTTGTGAGGTAGATGAGGTAAGAAGAAATATGTCAGAATATATCAATAATTGTCTAAGAAATTAGAGAATATTTTAGACACTGTCGACATATTATCTTGGTGGAAGAAAAACTAACAAAAGTTTCCAATTTTGAGCATAACAGCAAATGATATATTGATCATTCCAATTTCTACGATTACTTCATAATCTTCTTTTAACTGTGGAGGTTGTATTCTTGGTGTGCTTCGCAGTTGTCTATCACCAAAAAATTTTAAAGCTCTCACTTGCATCCAAAGTTGGCTAAAATTAGAGATGTTAAAAGAGTCGAATGAGCCGAGCCGAGCCAAGCCTAGAAAGCCTCGGCTCCTCGAGCTTGCCGAGCATAACGAGCCAAGCCTCACGAGCCTGCCAAGCCTAACGAGCTGACCCTAAAAAATTTCTAACGCAAGTCGGCTGCGAGCCACAAGCCGAGCCGAGCCGGCTCAATGAGCCTAACGAACCGAGCTTAACGAGCTGAGGTTATATAAATAAAATTATTTTATATAAATATATTATATATTTCATTAGGTTCCACTAATATAAACTAAAGAATTTTTCTAATAGCTAAAATATGAATTTATTCAAATTTTAAGTAATAGTCACTTCAAGCAAAAATTCAGATTACATAACCAAAATATAGTACAAAATATAGCGAAGTAATAAGCTAAGCTAAAATCACTCTCAAACTCACATTGTCTTCCATGCATAAAATAAATTAAAAAGTATGTGAAAAATAATATAACTCATGAAGTGCCAAGCTGATCGTTGTCTTCACCATCTCATGGAAGGGCAAGAGGGTCATATGACCTCAATAGGTACTCTGGGAAGATGGGTAATACTAGACACAAATGGTCATAATGAGCATCTAATGCTCTCACGTATCGTGCAAAGAAGGTTGTCTACTCTAGTGAATGGTTTTGTATATTCCTCAACTACTGTTCGATGCGGCTCTGTTCTTGTGATAATTGTATTTGCTTATTAGAAATATTTTTCAGCCTTTGTCTTACATCGTGTTCAAATCTGGTTTGTTGAATAGCCAGATTGGCAAACATTTGACTTTGTGTAATGGTGAGATTTTACAACATCTATCTCACATCGTTAGTTGAGTAAGAGCGAGGTGGCACGGCAGATGATAAAGAGGCGTCTTGATTGGGTGGCATAGTTGATTGGTTTTCATAACGCTGTTTTCGGCAAGCCTCGGCGCGATCTCTTTTTGTCTGTGGTACGATACCTTGTGTGTAACACCCGAAAAAAAAAATTCAACTAATTTGATTTTCGAAATTTCGTATCGGACAACGGCGAGGTTTGAGTTGGAATCGAGGCCGGAAAGTTTGTAATGTCAGGTAAAGGATTATTTCAGAATTAATGGCGAAGGAGAAATTTTAAAATTTTATCCGAGCACCAACCGTATAGTAGATTTATCGAAAGGGTTATGGTTGAGGGCAAAATAGTAATTAGAATTAATTATATTAAATATTAAAAAAATAATAATAAAATAGAGAGGAGGAACGGATTCCCCCCTGTTCTTCTTCTTCTTCTTCTTCTTCTTCTCCCGCACGAGACGCTCGGCACTTCCCTTTCAGCAGCCAACGATCAGCCGTTTCCCCCTTTGTTCTTCAAATTTTTAGTAAGTTTTAGTTAATTCTTGGTAGATACTTAGTATTTTAGTTATTTTAAGCGGTAAAAGTGGAGTTAGAGAGAGGTTTTGGTGAACCCTAGGGAGGAGATACGAAGTTAGGAGGTTTTAGTCAGTTTTGTACGTATGTTGATGTTTAAGTTAGGAATAGGAGTGGATTATAAGCTTTTGTGGAAACGATTGAGTGTGTAGATAACCGAATAACCCGGGTTACGGAACGGGTTTCGTTCGGCCAAACTGTATGTGTGGGATTAGGAAATTGATGAGACCATGAGAAACTAGACGTCACGAGAAACCTGAAGCATTTCGAATCGTCCAAGTCGTACGAGTATTGGTGAAGTTATGAATTTTTGAAGGGTTAGTCGGAGCGTTAGTTAGAATTTCGATTTGGAGTGAGTGAGGATTGAGTGGTTGATTCCCTTAAAGTTTTACGGAGTTAATGGAATGTAGAGCTAATGGATGTGCGGTTTTATAGGTTTTTCAGTTAGCGTGCGAGATTTTGGATTACAAGTGCTAAGGACTCCAAGTAAGTAATGTAGTAGGAATTTTACCTTCGGGCCTACATCACAGTTCAGTAGGATGCATTGCACGTTTACTTTATGTTATGCTTTGTAATATGCATCATGGTTTTAAATTACGAAACGAAACGAAAATGAATTTCCATGTTTTTATGAAATAAAGTAGTAGGATGTGATGAGACGAATGAAATGAGAAGATACGTAAGAAGATAATAAAGGTGAGGTTGAGTGGTCTTGTCCAGTGAGGTGAACCGCGAGGTGTATCACTCTTCCTCCGCTTTACGTGGTGACCTTGTCCAGTGAGGTGGACCGCGAGGTGTGTCACTTTACTAGATCGAGTTTAGCCTTGTCCAGTGAGGTGGACCTTGAGGTGTGTCATCTCGATCTAGCACGTAAAGAAGAACCCAGTAGTAAGAAGATAAAGAAGATGTAGAAAGAGACGAAAATGAAAGTAGAGACAAAACTATAGAAACTGCATATGTTAAGATGTGAATGTTTTTTAGTGTTTAAGTTTATATGCATTACTTACTTAGCATTAGGCTAATAGTTGAGTTATGTGATGTAGGTGACGACGCAGCAGCTAATGAGTATCCCAAGCATGCCTAAGACTAGGAGGCAGTTAGAGGAAGACGCTCGTGGGACGACTGGGCCAGCTGTTGAGGCGTTTTGACTATGGTGGGTGTAAGTATGCATGGTGAGGTATTTTGAGTCGTACTTAGTTATTTTAATGTAAAAGAGATTTGAATTTGGGTTGAGTATTTTGGCATGCGTAATAGATTATAAATTGAGTCGAGAAGTGGATTTATAGTTTTTAAACGTTTAGTCAAAATTCGTGTTGTTTTGTTGAATTCTGTTAAAGTTTCTGGGTGCAAAGTGTCGACCGAAGTCCGTAGGTGTCGACCGGTCAGTGTAAAATAGAGGATGAGTGTCGACCGCGAGGCTCGGCCTGCGCAGAGCAAAGCCGAAGTAGGTGTCGAGCCCTTGCTACAAGTGTCGACCAGTTCGTGTAAAATTGGCAATGGTGTCGATCACGAGGGTCGACCTATGCGGACAGAGAGGATCAAGGTGTCGACCTGCAACAGCGGGTGTCGACCCCTCTCTAAAATGGGTATAGAGGTGTCGACCGGTGTCTCCAGAGTTATAGCAGATAGCATAACTGATAAGTCAGAGACTATCTCAATTTCAGACCTTTGAATTTCTGCTTCCCGTTTTACAGACATCGAGGAAATTGCTGTTTGTGTCATAGTATGCATTCTGCTCAGTGCGTCCGCCACTCGATTGGCTTTTCCTGGGTGATACTTTATCTCCAAATCATAGTCTTTTACAAATTCCAACCATCTTCTTTGCCTCATATTCAACTTTTTCTAGGTGAAAATGTATTTCAGACTCTTGTGATCAGAGAATACTTCGCACTGCTGCCCATATAAATAATGCCGCCATATTTTCAGTGCGAAAACCACTGCTGTTAACTCCAAATCATGTGTGGGATAGTTCTGTTCGTAAACTTTCAGCTATCTGGAAGCGTAAGCCACAACTTTTCCATCCTGCATTAAGACTCCGCCTAAGCCTGTCTTGGAAGCATCACAATAAATGCTAAATTTTCCGTCTTCAATGGGCAATGTCAATACATGAGCGGTTGTCAATTTCTGTTTAAGCTTTTGAAAACTGTTTTCACATTCTTCAGACCACCAGAATTTCACATTTTTCCCAGTCAAGCGGGTTAGAGGAAGGGCTATTATGAAGAAACCTTCAATAAATCTTCTATAATACCCTGCTAAACCAAGAAAATTCCGTATGTCACCAACATTTTTAGGCTGTGGCCAATCAATAATAGCTTGAATCTTTGAAGGATCAACAGAAACTCCTTCTTTCGAAATAACATGTCCAAGAAAATTAACTCGATCAAGCCAAAATTCGCACGTAAAAAATTTTGCATACAGTTGATGAAGCTTTAGAACTGATAAGACCACAGTTAAATGTTCCTCATGTTCTTTCTCGGTCTTAGAATAGACTAAAATGTCATCAATAAATACGATTACAAATTTGTCTAAATACTTGTGGAATACTCGGTTCATAAGGTCCATAAAGGCTACAGGAGCATTGGTTAAACCAAAAGACATCACTAGAAACTCGTAATGTCCGTACCTGGTTCGGAAGGCAGTCTTGGGAACATCTTCCGGTTTAATCTTCAATTGATAATATCCAGATCGAAGATCAATCTTGGAAAATACTCTTGCACCTTGGAGTTGATCGAATAAATCATCAATACGTGGCAGGGGATACTTATTCTTGATCGTCAACTTGTTCAATTCCCTGTAATCAATACACATTCTCAGAGATCCATCTTTCTTCTTTACAAAGAGAACCGGCGCTCCCCAGGGAGAAAAACTAGGGCGAATAAAACCCTTATTTACCAATTCCACCAGTTGTAATTTTAATTCTTTTAATTCCATAGGAGCCATACAGTACGGATTCTTTGATACTGGTGCAGCTCCCAGATATAAATCAATTACAAACTCTATCTCTCGGCCTGGAGGTAACCCAGGCAAATCGTCTAAGAAAACTTCTGGAAAATTCTGAACAATTGGTACTTCCTGAAGTTTTATTTTGTTCTGCCTCTCAGTATCCATCATACTTACTAGATACCAAGTACATCCATTCCTCAATAGTCACTGAGCTTTGATGGAGGATATCACTTGTATAGTGCTGGTATTCTCCACCGCTCGAAAAGAGTATTTTACACCATTCGGGGATTGAAAACACACTGTTCTTGATCTACAGTCAATAGTGGCAAAATGCCTAAACAACCAATTCATTCCCAATATAACATCATATCCCTTCATGTCGATAATTATTAAATCAGCAGACATCCTATAATCTGCCACACACATAATACAATTATGGACTACTTGGTCTGAATGCAAATTTTCTCCAGACGGCATCATAATATTGTAAAAGTGTTTAGCAGGTAGAGGCAATAAATTTAATTTGACCACGAAAGCCATAGAAACAAATGAGTGTGTGGCCCCAGAGTCAATCAACGTATAAGCATTGACATCATTCAATAGAATTGTACCTGAGATAATTGAATGTCGTTCCTCCTCGTCGGCTTCAATAAGAGCAAACACCCTTGGCGTCACGTTCAACTTTGTCTAACTCGGGTTACCCCTTGGGCAGCCTCTAGCGAAATGGCCAACTTCATTGCAATTAAAGCATCGGTTCGATCCGAGCCTGCATTCCCCAGGATGACGTTTCTGACATTTTGGACACGGCGGGTATTGTACAAAAGATCCTTGTACTTGCTTATCTTTTCCTTGTGTATTCTTTCCATCATTGGATCTTTTCACCCCTCTCTCTTGTTGTTGCTGCTGCTGTTGTTGTGGTTGTTGCCATCCTTTGTTTTGTTGTTGCTGAGGCTGAACTTCTTGAAAGAATTTCTTGGTAGACTCCCTTTGCTTATAAAATTTCTGTTCCGCTTCTTCCACCTCCAAGGCTTTAGCTAGCACTTTAGAATAGGGGACGTCTTTGGTTCTCGCTATCTTTACTCTTCTATAAATCTCTACCTTCAGGCCCTGGACAAACTGGTAAACCTTATTCTCATTAGTATTTAGCAAATGACTAGCAAATCTAGACAGAGATTCAAATTGGCGAACATAGTCAGCTACAGAGCCAGTCTAGCGCAGTTGTACAAACTCCACCATTTTACTTGTTCTGACAGCACGACTGAAGTACTTTTCGTAGAATGCCTCCTTAAACTGTTCCCAGGTCATCCCTCTCACATTAGTTGTAGCCTTAAGGGTATCCCACCAAAATCCAGCATCCTTAGAAAGATGAAATACGGCACATGTGACCTTATCTGCTTCTTCCACCTTTGCGTAGTCAAACATTCCTTCAATGGTCTGGATCCATTCCTCAGCATAAGCTGGATCTGGAGACTGTCCGTCAAAGGTCGGAGGCCTGAGCCGCCTAAACCGATCTCCACTCTGATCGCTCAAACCTCCATTGTTGTGATTTCCCTCTTGCTCTTCTATATTTATAAGTCTTTCCAACAACTAAGATTGGCGATCACACAATTCAGTTAGTCGGTTGATGGCATGGTCTCTATTATCCATTTCTTTTCGTGGTCGCCCTCTTCACATACTACTAATCCTAAACAAATTTATAAACAATAAATTTCTAAAACAATAAATAAATGCTTAAACATACTTACAGTTGATGAAGATTATCCATGTTGCGGCTTGTGCTGTTAGGCAGTCTACATAAACAATTTTGACCTGGGCTCTGATACCACAACTGTAACGCCCCGTAATTTGGTCGTTACTGACTTGACTTTTCATAAAATTCATAAGAAATTTTTTTTTTTAAATTATTGTACATATTAAAACTTACTAAAAACACTTCAAAACGTATGATTTTCTTTTATGAAATTTCGTACAAAGCATGCATGAAATTTTTGTTAAAAATTTTTTTTTTCTTTTTTTTTTCGGCACAGTTCACGTGAACAGTGCCAGCGATTGTTTGCCCCAAGCACTGTTCACATGAATAGTGCGCGGCACTGTTCATGTGAACAGTGCCGGCGATTACTCGCCCCTTGGGGCGAACAATCGCCCCCTCCACTGTCATTTGGGCGATTGTTCGTCAAGGGACGAACTTTTTGCCCCTTCTGGGGCGACTGATCGCCTCTTTTGGGGCGATACATCGCCTCATCTTCGGGATGGGGCGATGAAAAATTGTCCTGGCACGTTCCATCACCCCCACTAGGGCTATACATCGGCCCCTCTTCTGAGGCGATGAAACTCCTCTTCTCCTGTATCTCTTTTTTTTTTTCATACCCCTTATTTTTCTTCATCAAACCTTGCTATCTAACAACATCATTTAAACTCCTGAACAAACATTTCTAAAGCGTAGCGATAAACTAAAACCCCAAAATTTGACCCATTCATTTAACCAACCTAGTTCGGAAATAGACCTCATAACTTATAAAATTATTTTGTCAAATCTTTAAAATTATATATATATATACACACATATATGCATTGTACCCAAAATACTTATAGAACCGCTCACAGGTCAAAATCGCCCTAGCAGCTACAAGCACGCTCCATGGACGTTCCCCACCAACTGCACTGCAACCATCTTGAGGATCAACGTCCTCACTTGTAACGATATCACCTACACCACAAAGTAACTAATGAGGCTAACGCTCAATAAGTGATGTGAAATAAAAAATGCATGCTCATGATTATGCTATGCTTTTCGTAAAATATGCAACTGAATTTATTCTTTATTTCTTACATAACATAAGTTATTGGGGTACTAAGTCTAGAGGAGAGATGGCCTAACTGATTGTCGCTCTAGCGAAACGACCAACTCGCTCTAGGAAAAGTGGAATGACATATCTAACAGTCCCTCTAACGGAACCAGTTCCTCTAACGGAACTACCATACTCAGTTCCCTACCCACAATAATTGTTGACGTATTTTACTGTACCATATTCTTCTTGTTCTGTTTTCATGAAAACGTATGCATAAAACCGTTTTCTATGATTTGGAAAAACTATGATGCATGAATGTATGTTACATACACATATCTTCAAGGTTGTAAACGTAAAGTAACATAAACAGATAAACAAATTCATCAATAAACAAGAACTTATCATAATAAACTCACAACCTAAAATTTCTACCCAACCAAAACTCTCGAAACTAAAGTCTCCAAGTTCCTTATCTATCCATCAACCTCCTAACTCTTTGTGGTGTAGGCCAATTGGCCAAAACGCATGCAAACATCACCTACCTCGCGTCCTAGGCTCAAAATTATGCAATTGATCAACTTCCCTTTTTATTTGCAAACCTAAAACATAGGAATCAAACAACGTACATCAAAACGTATCCAATAACCTAAATCTTGGAATTTCCTTCAAATTGGCTACGAATTTCAAAATCACATAATTTTATCTATACATATGCAAATTCAAAATTTCCAAAGGCATGAACTTTTTAAATGGTCTACTTCAACATGCTTAACGCAATTTATTAAATAAACCAATTCAATGGATCAAAATTACAAAATGTCGAACTGCCCTGTAATTCACCATTTTTTATCTAAATTGTACAATTCCATGATTTCCTTCATTTAAATCTACCAAAAAGTATTCAAATCCAATTAAACACCAAAAAAACTCAGAAATAGAGAAACGCCAACAATTTCCATGGATTACGTGTTAGGGCTCATCAAACTCAATAAAACCCAATTATTTCATCTAATATCATGCACTTATCCAATAAATTTGCATCAATATAACCTAAATCAACTGTTTTACCTTGAAAAATCTAGAAAACTTTGAGAGGAAGAGAAAGGTTTCGGGGAAAGATTTTCAATGGAAAAAGAAGACAGTTGCGTGCTGGAGAATAAATTTCAGATGATAATGTTTTAAAGATAAATATGATCAACCTAACCTAAAAGTGTTGTCTTCTTCCTAAATTACCCTTCACAACACATTCCACGTGAAGTTTTCTCCTTTCTCATTTCTTTCTTCCATTTGACTTTTTAAACTTTTTTTTTTTTTCTTCTTCTTCTTCTTCTTCTTTTCACTTCTTTTTTCTTTCCAATTTCTTTTTTCTTTCCAACGCCAACACCCACTTGCATTTAATTCTTCTTCCTTAATATTTCTCATGATATTTAATAATAATCTAACTAAACAGTATGCATATATATATATTAAATCGATAAGATTTTTGGATGTTACAAATTGAACCTGTTAGGATAGCTGAGATTTACTAAGTTTAAATGGAAGATTCGGGGTTGAAAGTGGAGAGATTGACGGAAGGCGGTGCAAAGATTTGCAGGAGCTTTGATGATTTTTGGCATTGAATTTTGTCTAGTAGTTTTCAAAGGGGCAATTGATCGGGAATTCGGATTGAAGTGATAGTTTGAATGAGAGTTTAAGTGAGGGTTTGAGTGAGAGCTGTCGGTCAGTTTTAAACAAATCAAGAACCGATCAATTGCCCCTAAGTGGGGCGATAAGACCCTCAGTGGTCGATTCATCGGCTCTCGCTCGGTTTTGCATGTATTTATAATTTATATAAAAAAACAAATATATAAAAAATATAATCTTCATTATAAATTTGATATTTTGCATCACTACAAATTAAATACATCCTAACTAGGTTGTCATCCATCTAATTGTCAATCATATGTAAAATGTCCAAAAAAATTACAAAATAAAAAAGTACTTCAAAATTTAAATTACAATGTTAATCTTCAACGTCCAAATTTTTAAATTCTTCGAGTATTTCGTCTTCTCATTGTTAACTTCTCGTAATGACGTCATTCTAATCCTTCATGCAAATGAGTGCCTCAATGAGTCGGGTACAAGTCATCCTAGGCATTCATCGTACACATGTCCACCTGTACTAAAAGCAGACTTTGATGCTACAATAGACATCGGAAGTGTTAGTAGATCACGTACCTTTATAGACAAAATAGGATATGTGGTGGAAAATATTTTCCACCAATTTAAAATATCAAAATTTTCTTCGCGAGAAAATTGATATCGAGTGTCAAAATAAATTTCTAGTTCATTTCGTGTAGAATTAGAGTAAACATCCGTATCTAATTAATTCCAAATATCATGAATACCAAATTGTGCACCTACTATATTTCCACCCCTACTACTTGAGTTAACATGTGAAGAAACATGTTAATAACTAACGTTAGAATATATAGATTCATATGAAGAATATAAATTAGTAATTCCATATGTTCTTTGATCCATAGAAAATAAAGAAAGAATTTGTAAATTATTAGAAATTTCATTAACAATGAGATATACTCCTCTTAACTTATATCTAGGATCCATTATACATGCATAACAAAAAGTATGAAGAATGTCAAGCCAATATTTTTTGAATTTTGTTTCTATTTTATTAAGTATATCTCTAAAATTCATCTACATGTTGATATTTTGCAAAATTACCCGTTAAGTTTATAAAAATTGGAAGAACAAGATAAGAAGTTGGATAATAAATTCCCGAACATTCATTTGTTGCATCATAAAATGGTTTTAAAAAATCAAGAAATATGTTAGCTACTTTGCAACTAACTTTATCAAAATTAATACTTTGTGTTTTTTCACTAATAAAAGTACAAATAACTTGCCAATATGGCCTAACATTTTTAACATTAAATAAGTAGAATTCCACCTATTATGTAACACCCCGAGAAACCTCATGTCTCCGGCGCGCTACAGTACGTCTACACACTATGACACACTAAAACCTGACATAACTCCCTCAATTTTATAGTACTTCCAGTTTCAATTCATCTTCAAAAGAGCATTTATGAATATTAAAATTTTTTTGACCCGATTCGAAAACAACCCGCGCCCCGAAGAGGGAACACAGAATCCTCCATATAAAAATACGCAGCGGAAAAAGAAAATAATTTAAAATAGTTTTAAGATAAAATGGTAAGACTCAAAATCCTAGTAAAGAATCCAACGTACCCCTCGAACTACGCATTCCGGTGCCGCGCACTCACGTTTCCACTTCGACACCCCGCACGCGCCCTAGCCGTGCCCCGCGCGCGCCAACTCAACATTACCACGTCACGCGCACTCTCACAGCACCGCGTGCCCCACGCGCCCTGCCTTCGTACCGCACGTCCGCACACACGCCCTAACCCTGGTGCCGCAAGACCCGTGAGCACCCGCAGGACAGCGTGCCCCGCACATTTGCGATCACGCCGCACTCTCACGCTCATCCACACTTCTCAAGTAATCATTGTACACATCTCAACCTACTCCATATCCTCTCGACTCTCAATCTCTCTCTCTCGAAATTTCGGCAGAGTAACGCCTAAAAATAGGCTATCCCAAAATTTAAACCCTGCATACAATTCACCAAAACTAACAGTATTTATCTATCCACCATCCAGAGAAATCACCATAACAAAATCAGAGTATGAAGATAACGAAAATCCATCAAATGCAAATGAATAAAATTCACAGTATAGAGCAATATCATACTCTAACATATAAAAATACATACGCGTCCCCAAAACACTGCAACCACTCTATACAATCCTATACAACCGACGTCTATACAAACTCCTCTATCTGCATAAATACCCGACACAAAATAACAACCCAACGAATCTCACCATCACCTACCACCACCAGAGGTCGGGTCACCCTAACAAAATCCGCCATCAGGAGCTCGATCGCACGCCGCCAACCATCTTATGCCTCAGGACTAGGCTCTCGAGGCTCACCAGCAAGGTCGTCAACACCTACAGCATAGAACACACAACATAAGCCTAACGCTCAGTAAGTAGTCCAATATGAAAGTAAAAGCAGACAATGCAATCCTATCACATGCAGTCTCTACACTCACACTCATGTTGTCACATCTGTGACGCGTAGGGTAGCCGCACCAGGGTAAGGAGAAACCTAGCGCCACCCTACACCCTGACACGTCGCCACCGTCCCGGACTCCCCAGCAACGAGGCCCACAAGCTACACACACGCATCACCACACAGCAACCACATCAGGGTGAGGGTATACCTCGCGCCACACTACACCCTGACACGTCGCCCCCATCCCAGCCTCCCCAGTAGGGGGCCACAAATACCACACACACGCGTTTCGCGACAGCCCAGCCGGTCCACTCCTCGAGCGGAATCCGCGACTGGTATTGCACCGGCCCACACGCTAGTAGGATCCGCGGCACCACTGTCCATCACCCTTACCGTCAACACATTAACACTGCGTGACGATCAAGCCGGCCCACTCCTCGAGCGAAATCCACGACTGGTGAAGCACCGGCCAGCACACTAGCAGGATCCGCATTACCACCGCCACGCGTCTCATCACCTACTCAAAATATGCTCAAAACAATTTTTCTTCCCGTTTTAAAAAAAAAATGATGCATGTCAAACAATACGCATGCACACCACAATCAATCACATAAACCCTAAAGTTCTATAGTATAAGCCCACTTGGGCAAAACGCATACATGCACTACTTACCTGGCGTCATAAGCTCGCTCGACGCACAGATTCGCCAAAAAAGCCTCAACCTAAAACACAACCAATCACTCATCAGTATTTATTTCAAAATTAACCAAATAGCTAAAAATAATATTCCTTAACTACACTCATGAAATTTCAACTAAAACAAGTCATTGATTTGGTTCGGCCGAAAACCAGCCTAAAGTTCAGACGCACATAACTTTTGCGTTCTTTAACGGAATCGAGTGATTCAAGTGGCTAAACGTCCCCTTAGGAACCTAGTTTAACATACTAAGACGAATTTTAAAACGGTAAGCCGCAGCTAGGTGGAAAAATCCCTAAACCGAATCTGCCCCTTTTATTAAATTTCACGTTTTTGTTTTTTTTCAACTAAAACTCACTCAATTTAGCTTTACGCACCAAAAACAGCCATGCCACTATCACTCGTCGAAATTCCACGAAAAACGCTCACTAATTTCACTTCGACCAAAATCCATATAAACTTCCGACGCGCATAACTTTCGTGTCGGATATCGGAATCGAACGATTCCAGCGGCCATACGTGCCTCTAACAACCTATTTTAACCCACAAAAACATAATTTCAAACGATTAACCGAAGCTAGGCCGAAACGGTCGAAAACAGAATCTGCTCTTACACAAACAACAATCCAATTTTTTATTCCAGTTCAAATTCTAAAATTTCTACATGTAATCGGCCACATCCCACTCACTCATGCATAATCCACTCAAAAATTGAAGATTCGCACACCTGCCCGAATCTTGCTCAATCCCCCCCCCCCCCCCGCCCCTCTTCCTCTCACTGAGCATCCACCGCTTCCCCTCACTAACACCAGCATTCACAGCCTATAGTCGCCCCCACACCGAGCCAATTCATCGGAGACAAGGAAAAAGAACCGAGCCATCACGCTCGGCCGACAGAGGCCGAAACAGGGGAGGAGTTACCTGGAATTTTTAGCTCGAGACGAACCGCACCCGTGCCTACGCTTCAGCTCGTCGGACACACCGATCGAAGACCAAAACTGAGCTCCCGATCGCCCTCTCTCGCGCGTTCGCTCTTGGCTCCGGCGAAGCAAAACTAAACACTGAACGGCTTGCAAAAGCCGTTCAGTTGTTTTTATAAAATTTTTAATTTTATAAAATAATTTAAATAATAAATTTACCAAAATGTCCTCACGTGTTTTTATCGTCCATAAATTCGCTAAATTCTCGCCCTCCCGACTTTAAAATTTTCAAAAACCATCACAAACTAGACTCCGAGTTTTATAATTTAATCTACCCGTTAAAATATTTCTCGGAACGACAACCGAGGTTAAATTAAAAATCCATGAATTAAATTTAAAAATCTAAAATTTTCCGGGTTATTACATATTATCTACGGTTTTTAATTTTTGTGGTTTAATTGGGCAGCTTTACAAAAATCTCTATATTCTTGTTGTCTCGAATTAGATCCAATTATATAAAAAATTGCGGATCTAATTGACTCAATATGAGACGAAATATATGTCATATCTTCTTTAACAAATAAATTTAAAACATAACAAACACATCTCATATGAAAAAAAGAATCGTGAGTAATATTTAATTGAAAATAATTTTTAAAATCAGAAATAGTAAGATCGTTAGCACTAGTATTATCAAGTGTTATGCTAAATATTCTATCTCGAATAGATTATTCTTGTAATATCGTAACAATATATCTATAAATTGTAATACTAGTATGGGGATATTCACAGTTACGAAATCCTAAAATTCTTTTATTTAATTACCAAGAGTCTTCAATAAAATTAGAAGTTACCATTATATAACCTATAGAATTACATGCACTCCATAAATCAGACATAATACAAATAGACATTGAAGGAGCATTTTAAAAAAATAAAATTAATTCATTCTTCATATTATTAAACATTTTAATAATATTCATTACAGTTGTATTTCTAGAAATACATTTAAAACTAGGAGTAGCATACTCTTTCGTAAATTTTTCAAATTCATCACTATCAGTGAATGCTAAAGGCAACTTACATTGTGCTACAAGTTTTGTTATTCCTTCTCTCCTTTTATTTTGTAAATACAAAAAAGTACCATTACCATTAGTATTTAATAATCTTTGTGTAGGATCTCTAACTTGTTCGTTTAAGTGTTACTTTTGGTAATGCCTATTTAGTGAGGTATTTGAACTACCAGAAACATATGCATAATTTTTAATACAATATTTATATTGAGCTCTAGATTCTACTTTTTCATCAATTTTAATATCTTTCATTACAAAATATTTTCATATTTCAGAGGTTTTGTTTCTTTTTTTTAAGGTGATAAAGTGGATGTTGATGCTTGTGCAGATGATTGTTCTATTGAAAATGAAAGATTTAATTTCCTAATTTCTTCAATATTATAATTACGTACATCGATGAGTAAAAATAAATTTTAAATAACAAAATGATAACACAAACCAATGTCCAACAAAAACTCATAGGTGGTGTGAATTGATCAACTCACTTGTACGAAACCTAAAAAAATTAATGTAACAAATTAAGTTAGTAGAACTATAAATATAATTAAAAATTAGGTAAATATACGTAAAAAAAAAACTAAATTTTACCTTCTTGAACCAAATTAACAAAGAATTGAGAGTACTAAATGGATTTACCGCAAATTGAGTACAAATTGATTGAGAGAAAAGAGAGATTGATAGAAATTGGGGTGAAAGAAAATCAAGGTAGGCTGAAGAATTTATAGAAAAAATTTAGAGAAGGAGAATAGAGTAGCTCCCTGCTCCAACGGCCACATTAGTGTTGTGCCTGATAGCTATAAGAGCAACGATATTGTTACCATTTCTAAAAATTTAAGCTTGACAAATCAGACCGTTGCAAATCTGGGTCGATCTTCTCAGCATCGGTCATCAGATCTTATGATCGTTGGAAATCTGAGGCGATTGATCGCCCGTAGTGCATTTGGTGGGGCGATCAATCGCCCCTACCACTGCCTCAGATGTATCATGTTGACAGAGTTAAAGCTAGTAGGGGCGATGGATCGCCCTTACTGCCATGTGGTAGGGGCCATTGATCGCCTCTAGTGGGGGCGATCCATCGCCCCTACCACAGCCATCGCCGATCGATCACCCCTCCCTTTATGCAATTTTTTTTATGGTAGAGGCATGGTCAATTGATCACCCTCATCCGCGATCGATCGGCTCTACCACCAAGCTGGCCAAATTTTGGGCGTTTGAGCGTCGGAGACGACAGGCAAACAGGGCCCCGAGCCCCGAGCTCCAGCTCGCGAGCAGGCTCGTTGACCCAGTCATCGACGAGCTCGCGAGCCCAGATGGCTGAGATCCGCTCGGTCTGTCTGTTTGGCTTGAGCCAAACTCGCTCATTATTGTAGCACGTCGAGATTCGCTCAACTCGCTACAGTAACGAGCTGAACGGACAGGCTGGAGCTGAAATCATTCAATCTTTTCAAAATTACTCTACAAATTGACAAAGACTTAGATAGTTCTATCACAACTATGAAAATTATATTTTTTTTGCATAACTATTGATAAATATGCACAACTATTGTTTTTATGGTATTAGTCGTGAACTTTAGCTTAGAGATAGTTGTGAGAGCCGTCTTTTGGTGAAGATTGAATGACTCTAATACTTCGTTCTCAATAAGTGGGTCTATCGCCCGAATTTAATTCAATTGGTTCACTAGTGGCCATCTCTATTAAGTATTCCAACGACACAATTTTAATGAAGAGTAAATCATAATAAAAAGAATACAAAATATTGAGGTAAAAGTGTTTTTCTCATAGATTGTTTTTTAATTTGTTTCAAAAATTTAAAAAAAAATTAATTATCCTATTTCTTTAATATTAAATGTATGAAAGTTTCACGTTTTGGACCATAGATGTGGAGGCAGTGAAAAAAAAAAAGGCACATAAAAGCATTTTGTATTTTCTTAATTAATTTAAGAACTGTTGAGCATCTTCTAGAAATCTGACTTGATCTCACCCAATATCTCATTAAATATTTAATATCATTATTTACACCATGATTCTCTATTCGTGTCATTGTTTGTGTCAACTATGCTCTAATTACCAAACTTTTAATCTCATTAATTATACTTTTATGCCATTATAACAATACCTTTTATATAATTAAGAAATTTTGGCATAATATGGTTTTAGGTTTAAAACTCATAATATGTATTCATAGCATGACGTCCACCATTCATGGAGAACTTCCATTACAAATTTGAATACAACTCAACTTGAACTATTTGTAGCAATGTTGTGAAAAGAGAGAGAGAGCTTCATAAGAAGTACCTCCCTTTGCCAAGGCTTTCTCTGCACTTAGTTTTAGTTCTCTAACCCTAGCTCTCATCCCTAACCCTTCTTCTTCCACTAGAATCTTCCTCACCATTGAAGCTATCTCTTCCCTCTTCACCACCTTCTTGGTCGGCAACTCATTCGGTCCAACAGCAACGGCTATCTCCTCCCTCAATAACGCAGCGTTCATCCTCTGCTCGGCATATAATGGCCACGCAATCATCGGAACTCCGTTGGTGATGCTCTCCAATGTAGAATTCCAACCGCAATGTGATAGGAATCCCCCAGTTGCTGGATGGCTTAGGATCTCCACCTGTGGGCCCCATGCCGAGATCAAACGCCCCAGATCCCTCGTCCTTGTCAAAAATCCCTCCGGCAAGTAGCTAAAATGGCAATCGCCCTCGTCGGTTTTACCAGTAAAAAATGCAGCATCTAAAAAAAGTTAAGAAGTACCTTAATTTTCTCACTTCAAATAGAAGCGAATAGGAGCAATAATACAAGTACAAAAGGTTCAGTGATTCACACGTTATTTATTAATTAATTTAAGTGATCATTTTATCTATTCATATTTCATCATAAATAATAAATAATTGAATAAATGACACTTGGAAGGTTAAAGTACGAGAGATATTTTCTTCAGAACACAAAAAAATTACCCGATTTGTCAGTGGGCGGGCGAACCACCCATATAAATCTTTGTCCACTCTGCTCTAAACCCCAAGCCAGCTCAGTCATTTGCTCAAACGATAGTGTTCCGCCGCTTCCGAACGAGACAAAGATAACCGACTCATTGGGTTGCTCGTCCAACCAAGAGAACAACTCTTCTTTCATATTCAACCAACCGATCGGCCTCGTCACCGGCCCCACTGCAAAAACTGGACAGACCGGCTCATTATTCACCCCCCATGAAAGTGTCTCATCTCTTAGAGCCGTAAGAGTCCTACGCTCCAGATCTTCCCACGTGTTGATCAAGATCCCATCGTACAATAAAATCTCTCTTCCTAATCGAAGAATCTCCGAGTACTGCTGGTTCGAACGGTCCAGCATCGGGTCGACGACATCATGGGGCCGAACAGGTTTACAACCCGGTAATCCGAGCGGTTCTGTTTGGTCGACGTATTCTCCATCGACCTCCTTATCGAGTGTAGGACTGTAAATAGTCAACGCAGAAAACCATGCATTAGATGCAATGTAAACGTACTTCTTCATCTTAAACTCATCAGCAATCGGAAAAGCTTCGGTGCCGAAAAGATCCACGACAAGTATCGTCGGACGGGAGGAGGTTTCCATCTTGAAAATCGCAGATCGGAAGGCCGTGAGTGTTTCGCGCATCATGAGGCAAAGCCGAGTGACGACGGCTGTAGTGGCGTCGACCAGGGAGGAGATATCTGCCGGAGGGAGTTCAACGACGTCGCAGAATTTAGGGTTCATGGTGGATTCGACAATTAGGCTTTCCTCTTGGGAAGAAGGAGAAGAAACGACGAAGATTGTGACAGTGAAGTTATGGATGGAGACGAGGCGTTTTGCGAGCTCAAGGACAGGGATGAGGTGGCCCATACCAGGGCTGGAGAGCAAAGCTGCATGAGGAGTTGAGTTCATGATCTCCATGAAAATCTAAAAAAGCAAAGCAGAAAAGAAGAAGAAGAAAGAAAAGAAGGAGATTTATGGAAGAAGACTCTGCAAACGAAGCTTTGGAGCTCTGTCCTGGGTATAATTTTGTTATCTAGAGTTAAACCCAATTTTACCCCTACGAGATATTTTTAAAATACTTAAAAATCTTAATAACTGAAAGGTAATAAATCAAAATTTGTCAGGGGCAATGACCCCGATCACCTCTCATTCTTTATTCACTCCGGGAAGGTGGCGATATGCAATGAACGGCTATTTATTTTATATTTAAAACGTATTTATTTTTTATTTTATAAATTAATTTTAAAAGATATTAAATTAAGTTAAATTTTATTACATAGTGATCGTATCATTAAAAATATAATTTAAAAAAAATAATTTAAAATTACTGTGATTTTCTAAAACTTAAATAATTTATTATAATTTTAATAAATTATTTTATAAAATAAATGTAAAATAATTATAATAAATCATAAAAACGTTATATAGTAATGTAAATTTTTAAATTATCTTATCATAATGTATTAAAAATTTTAAATAAATTAAATGTCATTTGTTACTTTTTTAAAATTAATTTATAAAATAAAAAATGAACACGTAGTAAATAAAGAACAGGGACAGTTTATTTGAAATCGATCCTCCATTCTCGGCGTAAACAAAGAACGGGAGATGTTCGGGGGGTCATCATTCCCCGATAAGATTAATTTTTTATTTCTCTCTTTTGTCCGTGATTTATTTAGTTTTTACAAAAAGAGTTGATTGAATATAAATACTATAACTTGATTGATTTGTTTTGTTAGTAATCTGATCAGCCTCCAATGCATTTTGTTACTATTGTTAGTTTAAGGGTCTTCTAAGAACAAACTCATATTGGAGTTTAAATCGATTTTAACCTTTTAATTTATTTATTTTTCTACGTAAATAATGAGAATAGTCAATGAGTGAGACCACTATTCCCATCAACAAGAAAGATAATTGAAAGGGTTAAAATCAAATTAAGACATCAACTATAAGTGTTTTTTTAATTTACCCTAAATCTAAAAATTTCAACAATTAAAACTTTAAACTATATAAAATGTATAAATTAAAATCTGACAGAGTCACCACTCCCGATCTCATATTGAAGCCGAGATTGAAAGGGCGATCTTTTTAGATTGATTCTCCGATCTCAAACATCGAGTTTGAATAACGCATGCCGATTTCATCATCCTCTTTTAGATCAGGGGATCGTTCCATGGGTAGTGACCCCCCGTTCGCAATCACGTGTGATGTATGTAAAACAGGATCTCCATCCCCACTTCAACTTCCGATCAAATTTGTCCAGTGTCATTTAAGCACTAGACAGATCGGTCGTTAATCTCAACTTCAATATGAAATTGGGAGTGATCAGGGATGGTAACCCAACCAAAATTTAATTTATTACATGTTACATAATTTAAAATTATTAATTTTAAAATAAATTCATAGTATAGCATTTAATTTGATTTTAACCATAATTGATATCATTGGACAAGGTGGGCTATTTTAAAGTAACTTTCTTTACTAAACAAAAGAAAGTATCTTTTGATAAATTTAATGAAGATAAATAGATTGGAGAATGTGCAATGAAGATCCGATAATTATTATTTGATATGATCGTTGACAAAAATATTTATGTGTGATCAACGCATTAAATTTGTACATTATACTTAACCACGTGCATAAAAGAGTACTACGTTATTAAAAAAAATGTTACAATATATGTGTACATCAAAAAACAAAGTTATCAAATTTAAGGTGCAGTTGTAACATATAGCTAGTGTAAGTGCCTACAAATTAAGTAAAGTATTTTTAAAACTTTTTAACTGTAAGCATTTGATTTTGAAAAAAATTGAAATTTTATACCATTCATAACTTTATGTATAATATGTCTAATTGAATCTTCAATTTTCATTTATTAAATTAGATCAAATACAATTTAGATCTTAATTTTTTAGGTCATTTGCAAATGAGATATTAATCTTTCTTTTCACGACAACATTTCAGTTATCCGCATTTTTGGCGTTGGCGTCAAATTTTTCATCAAATTCAGAACGTGTACACCATATTTTTCATTTAAAAAGTTGTTTAAACCCGATTTCTAATTTTTACACTAATTTTTAATCCAATTTCTAAATTCATCAATCTCTCAACAAAGAATAAATCGATAAAGTTCAAAATCGAATTAGAAATTACCAAAGTAGTTAAAAATCTAGTTAAAATATATTTTTCTGATATAAAAAAATGTTGAAATTTGATTAGCCATTCAAAAAATTACAAATTTAATTTGTAAATATCCTTAAATGTTAGGGTTTAAATTATACTTTAATTTATTATAAATGAAGTAGGCGTGATTATTTGGTTTAGAATTATAAGAAAATGAATGGTGTTCGATTTAGTTAATATAAATACGAAACATGATTTGATATGATAAAACGTTACATCTCAACAAAAAGATTACTAATTTTTGATGAGTCAATTTCTGTTTGGATGATTACTCAATATGAAAATAATGGAATATAATTATAAACTTGTCCTTGGGGTTTATGATGGTAGTAGTGAAGGGGTCAAACTAATAGAGCCTTGAGACGAGCAATTTGGTGGTGGTGACACAGTGTGGACATGGAGGTGCAGAGGCTAGTTTATTTCATCATTTTAATTTAGGGTTTCTAAGTTTTTATCCGAACTTCACGCACAAGTCTCGTCCTGTTCGCATGGAAGCCACTGTCTATTGCTGTCAACGGAGATGTGATTGGAGAAAATGCTATTAACCGTGGAAGCCCAAGTCAAATGCTTAATGGAACCCACACTTGGACGATAGTAACTAGACAGTTCATAAATGTTGCAGCTGCATTGGAACAACTTGTGCTTTACTTGATTGATTGCTCTGTCAGATCTGAATTTAATATCTGATCAACGAGCAAACTGGACCAGTCTAAAAAGATTTGGTGTTACAAATAATTTAAAATTTTGCTAAATATTCATATATTTAATAATAATTATATATTATAAATTATCTTCTATTAAAATTCATCAAAGTCATCATTACAGCGAACCATTACATTGGTGGACTAAAATCAAAGTTATCATTAAATTGGTGGACACCGACTTCTCATAGATAGACAAAATTTAGGGTGGAAGGAAAATTTATATTATTAACTCTGACGTCTCATTTGCCTTGGCCGGAGCATCACTGCACTTGATAATTGATTATGTGGTGTGCCATTTAACTTATGGTGGTTCGCCCTTTTTGGTTCTTTCTATTTTTTTAGTGAAATGATGATTAATGTTTTTATAATCTTTTGTTTCCTATTAATGTGGTTTGATTTTGTGACAGCATGCTCTGTTAAGGCAATCATTCAGCTCATAATAGTGTATAGGTACGTAATCTCATATCACTTGATATAGTAAAAAATATATAATTTATAAATAGAGTTTTATTTTCTACTTAATATAACGCGTTTTAGAATAACTACCAGAATAAATTTGTGTAAACTCTGACCTAACGTGAATAATATTGTATTAGAAGAACTAAAGAACGTTAAAAATAGTATCAGAGTCACTAACCAACCAGAAGTGTAACCAACGAGGACATTAAACCTCAAAGGATGCATATTGTAACAAACTGTCATATGAAAGCAAGAAGGGCCTAATGTGAGAGTTCAGCTTTGTAGCACCCCGAGAACCCACACGTTTCCGGTGCGCTACAGTACGTCTACACACTACACACACACACTAACACTTGACATAACGCACTCAATTTAATACTCCTTTCGTTTTCAAATCATTTTCAAAAGAACATTTGTGAGTATGAAAAATTTTCGAGAAAATAATTTGCGTGCCGAAGAGGGAATACGAAATCCTCATCATAAAAACTACGCAGCGGAAAATAAAACCATTTAAAATAATTTATGATAAAACGGTAAGACTTGAAATCCTAGGAAAAATCCAACACACCCCTCGAACTACACAATCCGGTACCGCGCACTCACGTCCCCACTTCGACACCCCGCGCGCACTCTCGCAGTGCTGCACATGCCAACTCCACGTCACTGTGTCTCGCGCACGCTCACAATGCCGCGTGCCCCACGCACCCTTCAACTGTACAGCACGTCCGCGCGCACGCCTTCACCCGGCGCCGCACGACCCGTAAGCACCCGCAGGGCCGCGTGCCCCGTGCACCTGCGATCACGCCGCACTCCCACGCTCATCTACCCTTCTCTAGCATTCACTGTTTACATCTCAACCCATTCCATAGCCCCTCGACTCCCAACCTCTCTCCCAAAATTTCGGCAGAGTAACGACTAAAAACTAACTATTCCAAAATTTAAACCCTGCACACAATTCACCATAATCCAACAATATTTAACTATCAACCATCCAGAGAAAACCCTCATAACAAAATCAAAGTTTAAGGACAATAAAAACTCATCAAATACATATGAAAAAAGTCCCCAATATAGAGTAATATCATACTCGAACATATAACAGTACGTACGTGTCCCCAAAACACTACAACCCCTCTATACAATCTCAAAAGAAATCAACGTCTATACAACTCCGCTGTCTACACAAATAGCCGACATAAAATAATAAATCCACTATCACCTACCACCACCACGAGTAGGGTCGCCCTAACAAAATCCGCCATCCGGTGCCTCGGGCGCACGCCGCCAACCATCCTACGTCTCTGGACTAGGCTCTCGAGACTCACCAGCAGTATCGTCAGCACCTACACCACAGAACACACAACATAAACCTAACGCTCAGTAAGTAATGCGATATGAAAGTAAAAGCCGATAATGCAATCCTATCACATGCAGTCTCTACACTCACACTCATGTTGTCACATCTATGACGCGTAGTGCAGCCGCACCAGGGTAAGAAGAAAGCTCATGCCACCCTATACCCTGACACGTCGCCACCGTCCCGGACTCCCCAGCAACGAGGCCCATAAGCTACACACACGCATCACCACATGGCAACCACATCAGGGTAAGGGTGTACCTCGCGCCACTCTACACCCTGACACGTCGCCCCCGTCCCAGCCTCCCCAGCACGGGGCCACAATTGCCACACACACACATTTCACGACAGCTCAGCCGGCCCACCCCTCGAGTAGGATCCGCGACTGGTGTTGCACCGGCCTACACACTAGTAGGATCTACGGTACCACTGCCCATATCCTCACCGTCAACACATTCACGCCGCATGACGGCCCAGCCGGCCCACCCCTCGAGTGGAATCCGCGACTGGTGAAGCACCAGCCCGCACACTAGCGGAATCCGCGGTACCACCGCCACACGTCTCACCACATATTCAAAACATGCTCAAAACCATTTTCGTTCACGTTTTTAAAATATGATGCATGTCAAACAATACGCACGCACACCACAATCAATCACATAAACCCTAAAGTTCTATAGTGTAAGCCCACTTGGGCAAAACCCATGCATACACTACTTACCTGGCGTTCTAAACTCGCTCGACGCACAGCTTCGCCAAAAGGTGTCTCAACCTAAAACACAAACAACCACTCATCAATATTTATCTCAAAATCCACCAAATAGCTAAAAATAACCTTCCTTAACTACACTCGTGAAATTCCAACTAAAACGGTCCATTGGTTTGGTTTGGCCGAAAACCAGCCCAAAGTTCAGACGCGCATAACTTTTGCGTCCGTCAACGGAATCGAACGATTCAAATGGCTAAACGTCCCCTTAGGAACCTAGTTTAACATACTAAGACGGATTTTAAAACGGTAAGCCACAGACAGGCTAAAAATGCTAAAAACCAAATCTGCCATTTTATCAAATTTCACATTTTCACTTCTCCTCAACCAAAACTCACTCGCAACTAGTTATACGAATCAAAAACAGCTATGCTACTCTCACATATCGAATTTCTATGAAAAACGCTCGCTAATTTGAATTGGACCAAAATCTGACATAAACGTCCGACGCGCATAACTTTTGCGTCGGATATCGGAATCGAACGATTCCAGCGGCCATACGTCCCTCTAACAACCTATTTTAACCCACAAAAACAGCATTTGAAACGATCAACCGAACATAGGCCGAAATGGCCAAAAACAGAAGCTGTCCCAAAATAAAAACGTCCGATTCTTGATTTAAAATTCGAATTTCACAATTCCTATGCACAACTTGTCGCATTCCACTTATACATTTCGGCCAAGCTTGCCAGAATTGAAAGGAGGCCGAGCACCAAGCTCGGCCAACAGCAAGGAAACCGACAGGGCTCGCCTTCGATTTTCCCCCTTCAAATTCTCGGCACTCTCTCCTCGACATTTTGGACAAATTCACTGAAAATGGAGTGAGGCCGAACCTCACTCTCGGCCAAACAAACAGGATAGCAGAGGGAAGGAGAGGGAGACTTACCGGGCAAATGTTCGTTCTGCACACAACGGAAGAAGAGGGACTCCAGTAAGGCGCCCAAATCGTCAGTGGCAGAATTGGTCGGAAACCCGCCCTTCACGGTCATCGGCTGAAACAATCGGCTCTCACTTCGGGAACTCGAGCTGCTGAAACTGAACGGCTTCGGTTCGTCGGGATAGCAGCACCTGTCCGCAACTCGCACCTCACACTCACGCTCGCGGGCCGTCGATCGCAGCTTCGACTTCGGCACACGATCGCCTTAGCTCTCAGTCGTCTTCTCTCGGCACTCGGGTGCTCTGCAGAACCAGCCGAATGGCTTCCTCCCGAAGCCATTCGGTGTTTTCATTTTTTTTTTATTTTAAACAATAACAATTTACCTAAACGCCCTCACGTGTTTTAATCTTCTGTAATTTCGTTAATTTCTCGATCTCCAGACTTTAAATTCTGAAAACCATCGCAAAAGTAGGCTCCGAGTCTTATAATTCAATTTACCTATTAAATACTTTCCGAAACTCCAACCGAAATTAAATTAAAAGTTTCAGAAAGTAAATAAAAAATTTAAAATTTGCGGGTTACTACAAGCTCATACCAATGGGGTGGATAATCCTATATCAATTAGAAAAGTGAAAAATATATGATATATAATTACAATTTTCTTCTCTATATAGTACAATGCGTTTTGGGCTAATCCTAATAACAAATTCGTGCGGGCTGTGGTACAAAGAAAATAATATTGTACTGGGAGTACATAAGATGTTACAGGTTTTGACTCGTGTTAGTGTTGTCACACTAAGTATTTGATAGAATATATCTCATAAACTTTATTCTCTTTATCATCTATTGTTTTGGGGCCTTGATTGGGGGTTGTGTTCTCTGTTGTGGGTTTTATTGGACTTGCTTGAATTTTGTTTGTAGCCCAGTTCATCCTGGTTTAGTTTGATGTTTTCATTTTTATTTCTAACCTTTTTTATTTAGTCCTTTTCGCTCTTCCTACCATATGTTTTCATTTACTGTGGTTTTTCAAACGTGAGAGTAAGGTTTCATTATATGGGGTCTTTGTGTTGTTAGTATTTTGGCGATAGAGGTCAGCAAGTCGAGAGACAGCAAGAAAAGAAAAGGTAGTTAGGAAATGTAGAGAGCAATACGAAGATTAGGGTTCTTCTACACTAATGTAAACACTAGAAGAAGAGAAGGATGTACAGATTTTGTATCTCATTTGTTTGATTTCTTTGTACTTCTTTTCTCTAGAGCTCTATGCATCAGCCTTAGCAATAAGCCAGGCCCAGCCCAACCTACCCCATAAGAAAGGTCTTGGTCAAGTCAAAAAATTCGTCAAAATTTAGCTGACATATGTCGTATTTTGCTGCCCAGAGGAATTCGACAGAAAATTGACAAAATTAATCATAAATCCATGCCGAATCCATTAAAAGCTTGTTGCAATGCCTTCATAGAACCCTGCCCAAGTCGGGCAAGACTCTGATAGGGTGATGTAAAAACTCATATTTTTATAATTAATTAAAATTTTATGCGTCAAATTTTATATTATTGACTAATAATGTGTCATGAGTGGACTCGTTTTGTATTTTATAGTCAAGTTGGATTTTTCAATCAAATGATCAAAACCGGTAACTTGGAAAGTTACCACACGGTTGAAATTTGAGGACCTAAATATTAGGCAATTCGACATTGACCTTGAATAAGAATTTGAATAATGTTTGGAGTTTTGAAGGTTAAACACTTAGTGAATTTTTAATTAATATATATTTATATTAATTAATGAATTAAATGGAATTATTATTTATTTATTTATAAAAGAAGACATTGTTTTTAAAGAGGATTGATGTTGTGCGGAGGCTCCTTCCTCCCTCTTTGATGTTGTTGTGTGTGTGAGAGAGAGAGAGAGAGAGAGAGATATTGATTGTGCAACCTATCAATTTTTGAGGCTTAAATCATGTTCATGAGGGTTGGAGTGGCAACCTACGAGAAGAAATTTCGAGAGTAAATTGATTTCACCTCTTCGTGCTTGGGTTGGAAGTTAGTGTTTTTAGTTCGAATCTCTTAGTTATCTCTTAATATATTGGTGTATTTGAAGTTTGTGTATGTCCATTTGTTGTTTAGTAGGCAGAAACGGCGAAATGGGCGACTTTCACGACTTTTCATTGCTAGAAGTCGCCAAAGTATCGAACATTATGAATGAGTAATCAACACTTTGAACCATGCTGTTAGAAACAAAGTCATCGAGGTGTTGTCTTTTTTAAATGTAATTCAACACTTGCAAGTGTCGATTGATTTAGTGAAAATATCTACCGCAGGCTGAACTAGAGAGTTTCAAGTGTCGATCGCTAGCTGAGTTGGTCAACACCTACTCAAAGGTCGACCCCTAAGCAATCTGAGAGCTTCAGGTATCAACCTATAGCAAATTCGGTCAACACTAGCTCAAGTGTCGCGTCAAAGTCGACCCCTTACCAACCCGAGAGTTTGAAGTGTTGATCGCTTTGAAGATCAATTAACTCATGGTGCAACCTGAGAGTTTCAAATGTCGATTGCATGACCTTCATTTTTGGAAATTTTGTAGTTTACGGCTATTTATAGTGTTGTCAGATTGAATTACTAGTCTTGATATAGAACTCTTCCATGTCTTCCCCTAGTGTTTAGTGGGATATTCTTGATTCATGATTTTTTGTTTTCTTTTAGGTTAAGATGAGTTCGTGGACTTCGAGTCAATGCTAGAGGTTATTGTTCATGTGCATAAGAGAAGCAGACATCGTCAATGTTGGGATTTTATGTTTTTTGCGTTACAACGCATTGCTTTTAAAACTTTATTTTGGTGGCTTGCCACCTATAAAAGTATAACGAGGCCTGGTTGTCAGCACATCACTTTATACGTATGTGTACAAAAAGTTTTCTCACGTTTATTTTCGGCATACATGACACATGATGATTCAAACCTAGGATTTTAAAAAATCTGAAACCCGACAACAACGTAGAATAATCACATAAACGTCTTTGTGATTCAAGATAATAAGAGCTTGATCTAAACCAAACTTGTTTATTGAATTGAAAACTATCGAGTTCAATCTTTTGAAGCAAGCACTTAAAGAAAATCATGTTCTTCAATAAGAACTTAAAAAGATAATTCAAAGAATCTCACCAAAAAACATAAGCTCAATTTTCATAAAAACTCAAAAGTGTCCCCAAATGATTACAGTAAATAAATCTTAAAAATAATAGTAAATAGTCTAAATATCCCTAAAAATATTATAGAAAGCAATATAAAGTTAAGGGACCTTAATTAATACATAAAAATTATAACGCCCCGCGAACCTGCCCGTTCCCGATTCGTACACATCTACTACTCACTCACTATACTTGGAAAATTGAAGTAAAAATTTAAAACTTTTGTTACTCGACTTAAAACGACATTTTTAAAAATATTTTACACAGCATCGCAGCGAAAAATTTGATTAAAATTATTTTAAATAAAATTTTATTTTACAAAACATAAAACAAAGCAACTGGTCGACACCTGTAAACGTCGGTTGACACTTAGCTTGTCTCGGGTTTTTCAGCGGTCGACATTGGCAAACACCGGTCGACACTCCATTGTTCTCTGTCCGAGTAGGTCGACCCACACAGTCGATACCTACGCAATTAGGTCGACCCCATTACGTATAGGTCGACACCCCGAACTCGATCATACACTGAGCGGTCGACACCTACAGCCATAGGTCGACACTTGATTCGGCTCTGCCAACACAGGTCGATCCCCGCGGTCGACATTTGTCATGTTTGGTCGACCACTAAGCTTACTGGTCGACACTTCTAACCCAAAAACTCAATAAATCTCAAATTTTACTCCAACACGACCAATTTCAACTCAACGTTAAAATCCATAAAACCATCTATTTCTAATCAACTCAAAATTCATTATATACACCAAAACAACTACAAACGTTATAAATCCTTTTACGTACAAAACGACTCAAAATAAGCTCTACCAGCTCCCTAGACCCATACCTATAAACATCACGTCCAAAATGCGCTAACAGCCGGCCGGATCATCCACGAACGTTCTCTTCCAACTGCCTCCTAGTCCCGGACTCGCTCTGAGTACTCACCGACTTTCGTGTCGTCATCTACATCACAGAATTCAACTATTATCTTAATGCTAAGTAAGTAATACACGTAAAAACTCGCACGTAAAAACTCACACTAAAATCAAACATCTCCTAACGCATGCAATTTTTACAGTTTCGCCTCTACTTTTGTTTTCTTTTCTTTCTTACATTTTCTTTATCTTCTTACTACTGGGTTCTTCTTTACGCGCTACACCGAGGTGACCCCACAGTCCACCTCACTGGACAAGGTCAAACCCAATCTAGTAAAGTGACATAAATCACGGTGCACCTCACTGGACCGGTACCTAACTGGACAAGGCCACCACGTAAAGCGTAGGAAGAGTAATACCCCTTGCGGTCCACCTCACTGAACCGGTCCACCTCACTAGATAAGGTAACTCAACCCCACCTTCATTATCTACTTACATATCTTCTCATGTTCGTTCTTCACTACTCATATCCTACTGTTTTTGTCACATAAATACATGGAAATTCATTTTCGTTTTGTTCTCGTAATTTAAAACCATGATGCACATTCAATAAAGTATAACGTAACATAAACATGCAATGCATTCTACGGAACTGTGATGTAGGCCTGAAGGCAAAACTCCTACTACATTACTTACTTGGCGTCCTTAGGACTCGTGCTCCATATACAGCTCGCTAACTGAAAAACCTATAAAATTACACATTCATCAATCATACTCGTCTTCTCATTCATAAGTCTCTAACACGAAAACCATAAACCCTTCCTAAACCATCACTTCTAGCTAGACTCGAGATTCTACTCAATTTACGGCCAAATTTCAAAAACTCATAATTTACCCAATACTCGTCCGATTTGGACGATACAAAATGCCACGGACTTCTAAGGACGTCTAGTTTCTAACGGTCTCACCAATTTTGTAATCCCACACGTACAGCTTATCCTAACGAAACTCATTCCATAACCCGAGTCGTTCGGTTATCTACACACTCAATCTTCCTCATAACAACTCATAATCTACTCCTATTCCTAGTTTAAACACAAACACACGAACACAAATTGACTATAACTTCCAACTTTCGTATCTCCCTCATAGGGCTCACCCAAAACTCTTTCTAACTCCACTCTTACTGCTCAAAACGACCAAATAACTAGCTATCTACTGAAAACTAACCAAAACTTACCGTAGATTTGAAGAAACGAAGGAGGAAACGCCGCTAGAATGCTGATTGGTGATGCAGGGCTCTCGCGGGGTGGGGAGAAGGGAAACTCATCGAGGAGAGAGGGGGAGGGAGGGATTCGTTCCTCCTCTCTGTTTTTATTAAAAATATATATATTTTTTAAAATATTATTTAATATAATTTATTTTAATTACTATTTCGCCGTCAACCATAATTCTTTCGATCAAACGGCCATTCAGTCTGTTTCTAGCCGTAGTCTTCTAAATCTTTCTCGTCCATTAGTCCCAAAATAATCTCTTACCTAATGATACAAACTTTCCACCTTCGATTCCAACTCAAATTTCACTGTTGACCTATACGTAAATCCGAAAAATGACTGAAATTCTCGGGTGTTACAAAAATATAAAGAAAATCATGTAAATATGAAGAAAAAAAAAAAGAAAGCTTGGATGCAGAGGATCATGCTGGGATGCTGGAACCCGCTGAAGCGGGCGCTCATTAGCCAATGCACGTGCCTGACCTACAGGGCTTGGGCATTGGATGTTGGGGCTGCGCTAATTTTGATATGTTGCCATCTTTTTTCAACTCCAAGCCTCTCCATGCAATTCCATGCATCTCCATGTTTTTTTGTTCATATTGTGATGGCTCTTTCTCTTGCCTTTTCATTATCAAATCATGTAGGCTCTTGTACTTTGGGTTTCCTTTATCATTTAATGAATCATGATCCTTGGCTTTAACTTTGGTTGTACCTTAGTTTACGTCACATGGTTTTTATGTGACATGTTAAAAGAATTAATCATCTTGATACTTTAGAGGGTTTTGGTGTCAAAGCATTGAGAGGATATTTTGTTACACCTTCAGTTGCGTGAAGGTGGTATTGTTTTTACGTATGAAAAGAGGCATTAGCACAATGATACCGCTTTCCTCAGGTTTTGAATCCATAAAATTAAACAAGGTGATGATTGTGTGAGTGGTGTCATGGCTGATTATCAGTCGTCGGTCGCTCGGGTGACGTGTTAGATTTTTAGATCTTCGTCACGGTTTCCTTGGTCTCATGAGGCATTGTTAGGTCTCTGGATCACCGTATTTCTATGGTTTGTGTCGATGCAGTCCTTGTGCAACCCTCCCTTTTCACTTAGGAAATTTTATATAGAAAATGATGAGGTTTATTTTCAATATATAGTCACTTATGTATTTGACATGTTTTATAATTACCTCATTGAGTGCTCGTGGAGTCGATTTTGATAAAAAGAAATAAAGAGGTTTCCTTAACTGTTTTGTAAACTCATGCATGGTTTCAAAATTTAATCACAATTTCAAATGAAGATAAAAACGCACTTGTAAATCAAGATGAATTGCATAGAATATTTCTACTAAATTAGTCACTCAGCCTAACGCTTCTTCTCTCTATCTAGGTTAAAAGAAGAACGGTTAGCTTCAATAGAGATTTAGGAGAGGCAATTTGTTTTCATATTTTGTTAGAACTATATTTATTTCCTTGATAAAGATTTAGTTGTTTAGTTTGGAACTATAAATATAATTGGTGACTTTTCTTTACTTTCTTTCGTGGTAGAATATTGTTAAGAATTTATACATTGCACTATCTAGTTGAGATTTCATTATGTGTGTTTAGTTTATATTTATTTTAAAGACTTTCGCTGTAAATATAGTCTTCAACTGGGTGATCAGATTCTCTTTCCAAGAATTAAGTCGCCCAATCCAATGTTTTTGATCCAGTCCTTCCTCGGATCATTACAATCTAGTTTTAAAAGACTTTTCTAGGCCTAAGGCCGACTTGAGGGCCGCAACTGTTTTTTGAGCCAAGTCTGTGGATATTACTATTGACTGTTTTTTTATACAAATTGTTTACTACCTCGGTTGCTCTGTATATATTGGTGGATTATATCTTGATCACTGCTTGGATTTAGATTGAACATTTAGGTTGTTGATGAGTTGGTTTTACATTGAGGAACTGAGTAGTCCCAAGCTTGAGTTTTGTGAATTGAAGAGTTTATAATGACTTTCCTAGTTGTTTTTGGAGTATTTTTAGAATAACAAAACTTGATAAATAAGTCACTGTGAAAAAATGAGTTGCACGGACAAAAATGTCAACAATAAGAAATTTTTGCATTACTGCCCTCGAAGCACTATTGCACCCATTAAAGACAAAGTGCAACCGGAGAGTCAGTGTTATATCGCTCATTCTAAGTGTTGTAGCGCTTGATAAAACAGAACGTGTCGTTTGAAGGGCACTACTGCAGTGCCCTATAGTGCTCGTAATTAGTTTTAAAAAAAAACTTAGGGGAGTGCTAATGTGCTGCCTCAAAGCTAGAGCGCCCTACTTCAGTTTTCGCAACTCAATAATGCTCATAAACGGGTGCTACAGTGCCAACTCAAGTAAATTGGGAGAAAAAACGAGTCATTTTAAGGATGATCTATAAATACAATATGCACCAGACGATAAAAGAAAGGTGGAGACTTGAGATTTTGACAGAGACTGGAAATTACGACATTCATTTGCTAAAGATTTATGTGGAGAAAACAGCGACGCTGGACAAAATCATCGAGACAAAGGGCTTAATCTCATTTTATATCTCTTTCTCTCTTCTTTTTTATTTCATTGTATCCTCGATGTATATCGTGATAATTTTCTCTATTGACTTTCTTCTTGCAATTATGAGGTCCATTTTCTAGGATTATGATTTGAACTCACATGAATCTTTATTACAGTTTATCTTTTTTATTATAGTGATTTTTTTAGGTATGTTTATTCTATTTGGGACTTTCTGTAATTATCTGGTCAATAGTTATTTCAATTTTATCACGTGTGAAAAGTTTGGAAAAAGATTTGTATGTTAGATACAAATAGAATAACGCATGATCATCTAGTGAAATCTATGAATTTGTGTAGGATAAGAGTATACTTTCATGATGTGTGTAACATGTTCGAGAACTTCAACTTAGTGAATCATTATCATTTTATTCATATAGAAATACAATTAATTTAATTTCTAACGATATTTCTAATTGACCATTAGCAGAGTCTTTTAAATCATTAGGATTTGTCGATTAAAGAACTCGAACAAATTAATTGATTGAAAATGGTACATAATTTAATTAAAGTAGATTGAGAAGAAATAATTATAACCCTATATTGTACTTAGAGTTGTTTAATGGCGGGCTGGCGAGCCAGCCCGTCTGCTCGACCAAGTATCAAGAGGTGGGCTGAGCTGAGCCCAGCCCCCTAGGCTCGTGAGCCCGCCAATGACCGAGCTAAACAGGCTAGCCCGGCGAGTCTTTTTTATTCTAATGTAAGTCGTTCACGTGTTTATTCATATGCTAGTTCGAGTAGTGGTGGTAGAAATATTGTATGTTGACAATTTGGTATTCATGATATTTGTAATCAATTAGATACGAATGTTTACTCTAATTCTATACGAAATGAACTAAATATTTATTTTGAATCTCAATATCAATTTTCTCGCAAAAAAAGCTTCGATATTTTAGATTGATGGAAAATATTTTCCACCACATATCATATTTTTTATATAATGACACGTGAACTACTAACAACTTTGGTATCTACTGTAACATCGGAGTTTGTTTTTAGTGCAGATGGACGTATAACGACTTGCACCTGATCTCGTTGAGGCATTCATTTACATGAAAGATTGGAACGGCATCATTACGAAAAATCAACAAGATAATAAAATACTTAAAAACTTTAAAAATTTAGATGTTGCAAATTAGGATTGTAATTTAAATTTTGAAATATTTTTTCAACTTGTAATTTTTTTTTTACATTTTGCACATAATTGACAATTAGATGGGTGTTAACGTAGTTGGAATGTGTTTATTTTGTAGTGATACAAATGTCAAATTTATAATTAATGTTATATTTTTTATATATTTGTTTTCTTATGTTTTTTTTATAATTAAAAAGTCATTTTTGTATTAATTAAATATTTTTATTATTTACACGATTAATTATTTATCATATTTTATCATTACTACAATAATTATTTATTATAGTTTTAATAAATAAAAATTTAATGAAATATATAATATATTTATATAAAATAATTTTATTTATATAAACTCGTCTTGTTAAACTCGGTTTGTTAGTCTCGTTGGCCCGACTCATTAAACTCGACTTATTAAACTATGTCTTCTAAAGAATAAAGATTTATGTCAAAAATCTTGCCAATAGATTAGAGAAATTCAGCATAAATTGGGTCACTGCAAATTGCAAATACATGTCCACCCGGTTAAGACCGACTTCATCTGTATCATTTATCTACTCTTTCCTAAATTTGCAGTGTCCGTAAACTGAATTCCGTAAAACCAAAACCAAAATAGAATAGTTGTGAATGATTACTATTCTTCAAAAGCCGTTATCGCTTTCAAGATCAATGGCTTTGATCTTCCGAGTTAGAACGGTTTCTCTCCATAGATTATTTACCTTATTGTTTGTATTCTCGTGGTGGATGAGAACATAAGAGAATGCACCATTTGACTATAACCTTCAATTTATATCTGGTGTATGCGTGGGTTAGATTCTGCTCATCAATTTAAAACTAATTACTCAGTATTTGCACATTATGTCTCATGTGTAAATAAAATGATAAAATTTGTCTTTATTTAATTACTTAATTGAAATTGACTTTATAATAAGTATTAATATGTAATTACCATTAAATATATAAATTTATTAAATAATTATCGAATAAATCCAACAGTTGTCGTAATGTTCAGAATTAAAGTAAAAAAAAAGATAGTTTTTTGTGGTATTTTTCGAGGAAGATTTAAATAATCAAACGGCAATCAAATTAAACGATGACTATAGATTTCGATGCCCCGAATGTCTAGTTTCTGATGGTTCAAGTTTCAAGTGGTTTGAAGTTCTTTATAAGAAGTTATGACTGTTTTAGTAATAAAGGGTTATGAATAAATGTGATATTTTGTATTTCGAATTTTAAATATGTTTTAATTGTATAAATGTGAAGAGTCAAACATGATACTATAAATATTGCAACATGTTTCATTGTCAAATAAGAGAGAAGAGAAATAAAAATATGTTTAAGACGATTTGGAATAATGTCATTCTCCTTTTCTCTTTAAACAAACACTTTATTAGTCTTATCTTTGGCTCAAAGTCTTGCCTAATTATGTATTTGATAAGCATAAACTATCTTCTCATATTTGATTACTTAGTATTAAGCTTTTATTTGGCGCGTGATTTTTATCTGATCAGATTTTTCTCGCGCATGCGATTCTCATTTAATTATAACTCTCAGGATGCAAGTCGTGAGTTGCAGACGTCCTTTATCACATGTTGGAGGTCCATCTTCCACTGATGGAGGTTGAGCTTTCAAAGATGCTCTTTGACTCCACATTGCTCATCCACATAACCTCTCTTAGGACTAGCGAGTGAAAGCACACCTCAGAGTACAAGTTTTTGAAGATGTAAATGCATCCCACAAAGGAACAAACCATCTGAGCAACAATTCATATTGTTTACAGAAAGAAAACACAGATGTTCTCTAAACATGGCCAAGAACACAGTTGAGGTTTTCAAGGGAAGACGAAGACGAAGCAAACTTCCATGTTCAAGATCCTCTGCGCAGATCTTCCCCACTGCATATCAGCGACCTAACTTTACATTGTAAAAATAACAGAACAATAAATCACAGCTAGCTCTTCTCCTCGGATTTCATTCATTAATGGCGGATTCTTAACCATGGGTCTTGCCACCTCCAAGGGTAAGCTCTAAATCGTCAACGCCAACCTCGTGAATCCTCTCGCCCTGCCATGGCTTCACTCTGCCACTTTCGAATTCAAAATCCAAACACATTGGCCCTCGTCCCTCCACTGTGTCTTGTAAAGAGCACTTCTGTATCAATGGCTTCATCAAATTGAACGTAGGCGAAGTAGGAATAGCAGCCGGTCCGGTGGTCTGAAAACTGACCCACCTGCCCGAGTCAACTGTGGATGCATCTGACTCGTCACACTCCGGAATCGTCGCCGGAGGAAGATGATGCTGCCTTGTGGGACTGGCCGGAGCGGAGACAGCAAAAAGGGGGTGACGAAAGGAGGATAAAGATCCATTAGCGAGGGACTCCCAATCGGGTTTTCGCTTGGAGCCTCTTGAGGTTGGAGATGAAAGAGGTGGAGTTACAGGGGCGCTGTTTGATATTCTAAGAGGAGGGAGATTAGTAGGAATTGAAGCTATGTTTTGAAGAAATGGAAGGAGATAAGCGGAGGGATTTTGATCGAATGGGGTTGGGCTTGGAAATGAAGAAGATGAAGGACTTGCAGGGTAGGATGGTGCAGGGCTAGGGAAGGAGGAAGATTGAGGACTCGGTTGAAGAGATGAACAGCCACTCATGTTTGCCAAATTTGCTGCAATTTCCGCCATTGGAGGCCTGCAACCCTACAACATATATTCAAACCAAATGGCCATTTTAACAGAGGTAACCCAGTATACCAGGAAAAGGGAAAGTTAGAACAGAGCTAATCAAATAAAACCCAGATCTTCTCTCGAAGATACTCACTAATTTATCCTTTCCTCCATTTCTCAACATCAAATCAAGTAAACAATCTAACACTAAAGTAAACAATCTACCAACAGACCCTTAATTTTCCGAATCGATATTTCAGATCTGAGAAGATAAAACTCAGATCCATGTTCAAATCCCAATAACTAAATCAGCTACAACCCAAAAGAGAAATCACGGAAGAAAAGTAAAGGTCGAACCTTTCTATAGGTAGTTCCATCTTCTTCCACAACCCAACCAGCTTCAGCACAGAGAGCTTTCAAGACCTCGTTATTATCACAGTGCTTAGGCAGCTTATAGTTTCCCTGAGCTCTTAAGCCAGCATAAATCTTAGCAGCAATGGCTCTCCTTCTTCTTTCCCTCCTCTTGTTATTTTCCCTCTCTCTCCAAGTAGGCATCCTCCCCGACGAACCTCCTCCCATCATACCTCACAGACCTCTCTCTCTCTGATTCGTCTCGTTCACTGGGTAGGTTTCATTGAGAAAAGAGATGCTTCAGCAAACGAGAATGGGAAGATTTCACGCAAATAGTCAAGCAGCCATTTTTTCTGATTTTTTCCAAATTTCGAAGCGAAAGTGAGTAGCTTTTTTTAATTTTCTTCCAATGCCATCGAGAGAAAAGGGATTATTTAAGCTACTTTGATAGGTAGGGTCATCGATCGTTCAGGTTTCTGAAAGCACATGCATCGGTTTGTTAGTAGAAGTACTACACCACCCAATCGTCCCCATCAGTGTGGTGCAGTGTATGTAGCCCTACTAGCTCCGTCGCCGGCCTATTGAGTGGCGGACGAGATCGATGGTTGGACTGAGAGACTTTGCCTTAAAAGTGGTATACATATTGCATTGACCATCATAACTTCGTCTAAATAAATAATCGACCATTCGGTGTACAACATTTGTATGGATGGAACAAGACTGGGATCGAATCGTTTGATTTTTATTCAGGATGATCCGTCCGACATGTATTTTTATTGTCGTTTTGTCGTGTGCTGAGAGTGAAGAAAAAGCAGACCAGTCAAAGGGAGGGAGTGGGGGATCTCTTTCAGTTTCTGTGGATGACATTGGCATTTATTTCGTCTTTTCCCAAAGTGGGGCCCACTTTATAATTTCTCAAGTTGTAATTTTCAGACCTGAAAGGAAAAACATACCTGCTCATGGAGACTTCCACGAATTAAGACAACATCCACACAAGAGTAGATGATTAACGGGCGAGTTGGACGACGAGTTTGGCTCGGCTCGTTATTGTAGCAGGCCGAGTCTAATTAGATCTCAAGAAGCGAGTCGAACTGAGTTCAAGAATCGAGTTCCCGAGCCCGCCAAGGACCGAGCCAAATGAGCCGGTCAATGTGTTAGCTCGTTGGCTCTGCAGAGCAGGCTCGCGGACGGCTCGTCTGTCCATCTTCAGATGCTAGACCTAGCTAACGACTCTCTAAAATCCAGACGATCAAAAATATTAAAACCCCTAAACAATGAACTAAAAATGAGTGAAAATAATCAATAATCAACTAATCTTTAACAGTTCGACATTTTCTGACGATAAAAGTAAAATGTAGAAGATGTTGAGGAAAACTTGATGAAACTAGTTTTATTGAAAACTGAAAGAAAATCTCTCACCTTGCGTGGTGTAATCGTAGCTTTTTTCAGTTTTTCTTTACCTCACCGACTCACCACTCTCACGAGACACGAATCTAGTCGCTCCCCAAATAAACAGAAACAGGAAGTTGAAAGAAGTTTTTGTTCTGTGTTTTTTTCACTTTTTAATTTAATAATATAATATATTAAATTTTTTATAACTAATTTTATAATTTTTAATGTTTGAGTTATTTTTTTAATTTATATTATTATTTTGAAGGGCGATCGATGCTCTATCTGGAGTGGGGCGACACATTGCCCCGTTCTCTCTGGAGTGGGGCGACACATGACGCATCACCCTAGGGGTCGATTGATTGTCCCGCTCGTCGTCTCCGTCTTTCTACTCTTTGGTGCGATCAATAGGCTTAGGCGAACCATCGACTGTTGTACAACGTATACGGTATTTGCAATCTAACGGTATTATGACCGTTGCGCTATAACCGTTGCATTTGCGCTCAACTTACAATCTAACGGTATTATAATCGTTGCGTTTGCAATATTATGACCGTTGACAATGCAACGGTATTGTTGGCAACTTATAAATTTTCTTCCACCCTCACCGTTTTTTTTCACCAATTTTTCCAAACCTTTCTAAGCAATTTGCTCTCAATATATTCTTCGTCCTCTCTCTCCACTCAATCTATTCTTCTTTCTTCAATTTCTTATCCAATTTGTTCAATAAGGTAAAAGGTAATTTATTTTTTATATTTTTAATTATATTTGTAAATATAATTTATTTTTTATATTTTTAATTATATTTACCTGAATTTTTTTATGTAGGTTTTGTACAAGTGTACTCAATTCACCGGATACAAACTTTTGTTGAACTGCAACATCATTTGTGTGGTATCAATTTATATATTTTTAACAGTATGGATGCACGTAATTATAATATTGTCGATGAAGATGTTGAGGAAATTAGAGAAATAAATCCAGTATTTTCAACAGGACAATCATCTTCATCTACACAAACATCCACATCATCACCTAAAAAAAAGAAATAAAACGTCTGAAGTATGGAAGCATTTTGTAATGAAAGAAATTAAAATTGGGAGTAAAATAGAATCTAGAGCTCAGTGTGACTATTGTATTAAAAATTATGCATATATTTCTGGTAGGTCAACTAGCACACTCGGTAGGCATTATAAAAAATGTTACTTAAACGAGCAAGTTAGAGACCCTACACAAATATTATTAAATGCTAGTGGTAGTGGTATTTTTTTATATTCACAAAATAAAATGCGAAAAGGAATAGCAAAACTTGTAGCACAATGTGAGTTGCCTTTAGCGTTCACCGATAGTGATAAATGTGAAAATTTTATGAAAGAGTATGCTACTCCTAATTTTAAACGTGTAGAAGTACAACTAGAAGTGATATTATTAAAATGTTTAATAATATAAAAAATGAATTAATTTCATTTTTTTAAGTGCCTCTTCCATGTCTATTTGTATTACTTCTGATTTATGGAGTGCACGTAATTCTGTAGGATATGTTGTTGTTACTTCTCATTTTATTGATGAATCTTTGCAGTTAAATAAAAGAATTTTAGGATTTCGTAATTGTGAATATCCTCACACTGGTATTACTATTTATAGATATATTGTAACAATATTACAAGAATATTTTATTCGATATAGAATATTTAGCATAACACTTGATAATGCTAGTGCTAACGATGTTGTTATTTCTCATTTTAAAAATTATTTTCAATTAGATACTACTTACGATTCTCTTTTTCATATGAGATGTGTTTGTCATATTTTAAATTTAGTTGTTAAAGATGGTATGATATATATTTTGCCTCATATTGACTTAATTAGATCTGTAATTTCTTATATAATTGGATATAATTCGAGGCAACAAGAATATAGAGAGTTTTATAAAGCTGTCCAACTTAAACCACGAAAATTAAAAACAGATATAGATAATAGGTGGAATTCTACTTATTTAATGTTAGAAAATGCTAGGCCATATTGGCAAGTTTTTTGTGCTTTTATTAATGAGAAAACACAAAGTATTAATTTTGATCAATCTAGTTACGACGTAGCTAATATATTTCTTGATTTTTTAAAATCATTTTATGATGCTACCAATGAATGTTCGGGAATTTATTATCTCACTTTTCATCTTGTACTCTTAATTTTTATAAACTTAACGAGTAATTTTGCACAATATCGACAAATAGATGAATTTAGAGATATATTTAACAAAATGAAAATAAAATTTAAAAAATATTATATTCCTCTTATTTTTTGTTATGCATGTATAATAGATCCTCGATATAAATTAAGATGAGTATGTCTGATGATTAATAAAATTTCTAATAATTTAAATACTATTTTTTTAGTTTCTACGGAATAAATATCTAACGGAATTGTTAGTTTATATTATTCTTATGAATCTAAATATTGTAATGTTAGTCGTTTACATATTTCTTCGCGTGATAGTTCAAATAGCAGTAATAAAAATATTGTAAGTTTACAATTTGGTATCCATGATATTTGGAGTCAATTAGATACGGATGTTTACTCTAATTCTATGCGAAATGAATTAGATATTTATTTTGACACTCGATATCAATTTTTTCATAAAGAAAATTTTGATATTTTAGATTGGTAGAAAATGTATTCCACCACATATCATATTCGTTCAATAATGGCACGGGATCTACTAACTCCTCCGGTATCTACAGTAGCATCAGAGTCTGCTTTTAGTGCAAGTGGACGTGTGTATGATGAACGTCGAGGACGACTTGCACCTGATTTGTAGAGGCGCTTATTTGTATGAAGGATTGGAATGATGCCATTACAAGAAACTAACAACGCAAAGATGAAATACTTGAAGATTTTAAAAATTTAGAGGTGGAAGAGGAAGATTAAGATTATAAATTAAATTTTGAAATATTTTTTCAATTATTATTTTTACGTGTTTTTTAAATGATTGAAAATTTGTAAATGTAAAATTTATAATGAATGATATATTATATTTTTTATATATTTATTCGTTAAAGTAAAAAAATACAGAGTGACCGCCGATCAATCGCGCCAGCGGGGCGAGTGATCGGCCGTCACTCTGCAAAAAATTACAAGTGACAGCCGATACACGCCCCAGCGGGGCGAGTGATCAGCTCTCACTCTGTATTTTTTGCAGTGATAGTCGATCACTCGCCCCGCTGGGGCGATGGATCGACTGTCACTCTGTAAATACAGAGTGAGCCGATACATCGTCCATTGCGCAATCCGTCGGCCCACTCTCACTCACTCTCGTTCAGTCGTTCTATAATTTTACGTTTTACACAGAGTGATAACCGATCAATCGCTTTAAGTGGGCGAGTGATCGGCTATCTAAAATTTTAGATAAATCCCTCCCCCCTCAGGCCTCAGCTGATCCCCAAAACTCAAAACCCCAAATCGCCTCTCGAGTATCGAGTACACCCTCAGACGATCCTTTCGACCTCATAGCAGAGCCACCAAGATCAAGTTATATATTTCTATTTTCTTCCACAATTTGAAATTTTCAAGGTCGCGTGCAGTACGATGCGCGCCCCTCGCTCGATAGGGCATGGCGACGCGCACACTAGCATGTTGTGTACGCGAGAGGCGGGAGTTGATCGATCGCACGCCAAGGCACGATCAATCGGCTGATCGATGATAGCCGAGTCGACTGGCACCCTAAAGGGTGCGATCGTTCGGCTCTATGCATGTTGATGAATTTGTTTTGTGCTGAATGCATTATTTGATTTTTATTGCTGAATTTTAGTTTGAATTGTGTGATTTTTATTGCTGAATTGGTTTGATTGAATTGACTTGTATCTTGAAGTTGGTTTGAATTGTGGGTGTTACAGCTACTTGAATGAATTTTTTTTGCTTTCTGTTGTGGAATTATTGCATTATGCTTTCTGTTGTGGAATTATTGCATTGACTGAATTCTGATTTTTATGGCTGAATTCTAAAAGAATTGTTTGATTTTTATGGCTGAATTCTAAACGGTTGGTTGTACATTATGGCTTACAGACTGAAAATGCCACCAAAACGTTTAAAAGTTTCTTCAATCTCAGCTTCAGTAAGACAAATCGATCACTCCTTCGTAAACTCTGAAGCAAGGAAATACTTTATGGATTTCATGGCTAAGAATAAACCTATTATATGTGAAATTCAATTTCAACCTTCGGAGTCAGATGGAAATATTTTAGATATGCTCAGGCAAAAAAAAAGGGAAAATCTTGCTGTATTAGGTGGTGATGCAAATGTGAGTATTGTTCAGGAATTCTATGCAAATTTGAGGACATTAAATTCAGATGATACCGTTCAAGTTCGCAACAAAATCGTCCAGTTTTCAGCGGAGATCATTAATGCTAAGTTTGGTTTGGAAAACTTAAATAAAGACGATTATCATACAATGTTGGAAGATGGGCCAGATTATGAAATGATCATATAAAAAATGGGGCACTGAGGTTCACAATGGATTTACTCGGTAGTCAACCCAGCTCAACCCTTACATTTGATTATAAGTTGTCTCAACTGCTATGCTCAAGCTTGGTGTAAGTTTATCAGAGGAAACTTAATGTCAACGTTTCAAAATTCTGAGCTAACCAAAAAGCGGGCAGTGCTCTTATATTACATTCTCACTGGTCGATCTATAAAAATCAGCCGAATTATCCACAATAATATCAGTGCACATAGTAAGGGTTCCACAACTGCTGGCCATATCCACCCTGTACTCATCACACATCTATGCGCTGCACAGAATGTACCTATGAGCTCAACTGATGAGCCTTGGATACAGCAAAAGATTTATAGCTCCTCAAATATTTCAAGAATTGCTAAGTGGCCGTATAACATCGCTAGAAACAATGGACTGGGGTTTATTGAGGATGATGCTAATGTTGAGATTCCTCCTCAACTAATGTCGTTGCTTCGTATCCGACGCAGCACAGATGGTACTATAACGAGTGCGCAAAGTAGCTTAGTGCAGACAAAAAGAGAACATGCCGAGGCTCGCCGAAAACAGCAATATGAAAGTCAATCAACTATTCCAGCTGATCAATGCACTTCTTCATCTGCTGTGCCATCTCGTTCTTACTCAACTAACGATGTAGGACAGATGCTGTAAAATCTTACTATCGAACAAAATCGAATGTTTACTAATCTAAATGCTCAACAAACTAGTTTCGAATACGATGTAAGACAAAGGTTGGAAAATATTTCCAATCAGCAATCACAGTTATCACGAAAACAGAATCGCATCGAATATTGGTTGAAGAATATGCAAAATCATTCACTTGAGCAGACAGTATTCTTTGCACAATATGTGAGAGCAGTAAATAATCATTATGATAATTTGAGTCCAGCATTACCCATCTTTTCAGATCATCTATTGAGGTCATGTGAACCTTAACGAGAGACTTATCCACGAGAGGTGATCCACGAGAGGGTGATGATAACGATCAGCCTACCACGTGAGGTATGTTATTTTTCACATATTTTTACTATATTTTTTTTTCTATTTGTTAGGAATAAATTCTTAAATGCTTATATTATTTAAATTTTGAATAAATTTATGTTTTATTTATGATATAGATTAATAAAATATATAATATATTTATATAAAATAATTTTATTTATATAAGTTCAGCTCGTTGAGCTCGGCTCGGCTCGGTTCGGTTCGGTTTGGTTTGGCTCGTTAGGCTCGTGGCTTGTGAGTCAGCTCGGATTGAAAATTTTTTGGGGTCAGCTCGTTAAGCTTGACTCGTTAGACTCGACAGACTCGTTAGGCTCGGTTCGTTAGGCTCGACAGCCTCGGTGGCTCGGCTCGGCTCGGCTCGGCCGGCTCATTTAACATCTCTACCCACGAGTACACATCTTTACTTGGCAGCAGTCCAACAATTGCTTAATTCGCATTGAATTGGGTTAGTATTTTTCATGCCTACAATTATTTATAAGGTCTCGTAAAGAGGCTGCACTAATTGATGGAATTAGGTGGGAATAAAATTTACAAGAAGCAAGCAGTAGAGTATAAAAAATTGATAGAGCAAAAGAAGACTGCAATTCTAAGTGTTGAAGAGAGCAGAGCCAGGGAAACACCAACTCCGTGCTTCACACAACTACACCCACTTAGACAACCATTTCTCAGAAAACCACGTAGATCATCTCAATGTTGCTGATTGCAGGAAGGAAAAAAGGGCAAAACCCTACACAACACAACTACATGCAATAAGATTATCATATTGAACCAAATGACGTAAAATGAAGGCAAACTCCTTTTGGAATTCATTTTTCAGTCTGAACATACTTGCTGAATAAAACCGATAAAAGACCTTAACCGCAAAGAGTAAAAAGAAAATGATTGAGAAACAGTAAATCAACAATCAATAAAGATGACCAAGGAATTAACGTTATTCAGACACAAAGTCGTACATCTACGGATGCAACACATTCACTTTATTATTAATAAGAAGAAAACATCAAGAAAACCTAGATGGGAATCTTACAAGTTCCAAACTAATCTATCACCTGGGGCAAACATTAAACCTACCTTGTTGACATGACGCGGGCCAAAATTACCTCAACTGTTGAAACAACAAAGCTCCACGCCGATGAACGCCTTCGAATTGCGTGAAATCGCCCCTCAATTGCCTTCCCCTTTTCTCTGTTTCTCTGCTAAAAAAACAATCGACAAACCGAATCATGTACTATGATTCCGGAGTATTTTAAAAAGTTATCAAACGATATTGATTTACTTGAAACTTTTACCACATGTTCAGTACATGATGGGAAGATAATCTGAAATTTTTCGTGATTTTTGAACACTTGTACGATTTATTGTAATTTTATTTCGTTATTTTATAAAAATATTATAATAAATCATACAAGTTTTATAAAATCATAAAAATTTTCTAATTATCTCTCCATAATATGTAAATAATTTAAATAAATTGAATATCGTATGTTATTTTTTAAAATTAATTTATAAAATAAAAAAGAAACTTAGATTAATTTTAAAACAATACTAACAAATATTCAATTTACTTGAAAATTTTACCACGTGTTTACCACATCATAGAAATATAATTAAAAAATTTTTGTGATTTTGTAAACTTGTATAATTTATTATAATATTTTTATAAAATAACAAAAAAAAATTACAATAAATCGTACAAGTATTTAAAAATCACGAAAATTTTTATATTTTCTTTTCATCATGTAATGAACATGTGATAAGAGTTTCAAATAAATTCAATATCGTTTGATAATTTTTTAAAATACCCTTCATTTTTTATATAGAAACTTAACGGAATTATTGACGGAAGGTTAAAACCGATAATGGAATCATAGTACAGAGTTTCGATTTTTTTAGTAGATGATACTACTTGAAATTACGAGTATAGTACAAGACTAAAATCGATAGTTTTCTAAAAATATAAATTAATTTTCTTCAAATATATAAGTTTAAGGTTGAATTTTAATTAGATTTTGACAGGTTGAGGTTGAGTCTAATATGATTTTATATGGGCTTCACATACATGTTTAGTTTTACATCTAAATATGTTAGGTAATTTTGAGTTTTCTCAACTCCAAAAACTATCTCAAGAGATGAAGATTTCTTTCATATTTATAAATTCATCACCAGACCCTTCTACAACCAATATGAGATAACCCAACAGACTCCTCTCACACATCAGGACTTGGGTCGGAGAGTTGATAATCTAGTTTCTTCTGGCAGGTTGAGATTTTGTTGTAAACCTAAACTCTGATATTACTGTTAGATGATTATAGGTTTTCTCAATTCCAAAAACTAACTCAAGAGATGAAGATTTCTCACACACTTATAAATTGATCACCAGCCCCTTTCACAATCGATGTGAGATATAACCCAACAATCTCCCCCTCACATATTCGACCTTGGGTCGAAGAGCTAACAACTCAGTTTTCTTGGCGAGTTGAGATTTTTGTTGTAAACCTAGATTCTGATACCATTATTAGGTGATCTTAGATCTTCTCAATCCCAAAAGCTAGTTCAAAAGATGAGGATTTTCCTCACACTTATAAATCACCAGACTCTTCCACAACCAATGTAGAGTAACTCAACAGACTCCTCCTCACACATCGAGCCTTGCGTCGGAGAGCTGACAACTTAGTTTCTCCCAGCGAGTTGAAATTTTGTTGTAAAGTTAGGCTCTAATACCACTGTTAGGTAATCTTAGATTTTCTCAATGTAGTCTTCTTGAAACAATCACAGTTTCTCATTTTTCCTATCATGAGAGATATTCATACTAAGTATCTTATTTACTGCACCTAAGTCTTTAATCGTAAGAGACTTGCTCAACTCTCCTTCAACTTAGCAAAATCGACAATCACTCTAATCATAATTCTTTATACTTCAGTTTACAGAAGTACAAAGAACATAATTGAACTTCATTGTTCAGTTCAGTTCTACCCATTTGGTTAAGTTGTGTCATCACTAAGTTTTTATCTTTTTGGGATATATGCTGCTACCACACCAACCATCATTTTTGGTACGTATTTCACATTTATTTTTGAGTTTATAGCTTATAAAAATTGAAATGAAATTTAGGAAAAGGTAAACTAGAAATACAAAAAATAGGAATAGAGACTGCGACGTCGTTTTGATGCTAAGCAAATTGAAAATTTTCATCTGAACCCTACACGGCCCCGCCTTTTCTTCAAATTCGGACCGTCCGCGTCGATTTCACGCCCTCCACCTCTCTCTGACCATTACTCCACCCTCCCAATCTCTCCCACCTCTGCTCAAATCCGGATCTACCCTCTCTCTCTCTCTCTCTCTCTCTCTCTCTCTCTCTCTCTGCGTTGCTAAGCTTCCATCACAATGAAGAAACGTGCTAAGAGGAAGGCAGGCGAGAAGGAAGAAGCCAAAACGACGCAAGAGAACAACAAATCAACTTCTCGACCCAAGCGGGTCAAAGCCTCCAAACCAGAGTCCCCCGATGAGTTCTTTGAGGACAAACGTAACTTGGTATATCCTCGATCGAAATTTTGAGAGTCCCAGTTTTATCTCTTGATGTTGGTTGTGATTTTAATGTTTCTTTTTAAAATCAAATGTTTTTTTTTATTACTTAGCGTTTTAGTTTCAATGGGAAGTTTAAATTCATCCCCATCATTCTCTAAAGCTGCTTTGTAGCTGAAAAAAGTTGTCAAACAAAAACCAAGTCTGAAGATGAGTACTTTGAGCACAACAAATGAACTTGGTTCATCCTATAGCAAGTTTTATAAATTGCAATTTAGTTCTTTCTTATAAATAGCAATTTAGTTCTTTCTTCAGCAATATACGTTTCTTTAGGTTCAATCCGGAACAATTTTGTTTTTTTTGATGTGCGCTTACAAATATGTAGTCTTAAATTTTTTTAGCTAGCTTGCTATACTTCTCACATGGCAGCTTTGAATTATTGTTGTGTTGGAGAAAAAATTATCCACGTATTTTTCTTACAGAAACTATTAAGCATGAACGGTGATGAACCGGTCGTTGCATATATTGAACATGTTTGCAAAGAGAAAAAGAGACTTCCGGGAGCAGAGATTATGCCATTTCACCATTTCTATGTTCTTTTTAGTGATTAATGATTATGTTATATTTCACTCCTCAAACGTGTTTTTTAATCCTGCAGGAAGACCTTTGGAAGGCAGCTTTTCCAGTTGGGACTGAGGTTTGGTTCAGATTTGGATATTTTTTCATCTTTTGCTTAGACAGTTATCTTATACTGAGATTGATGTGATTAATTTTCTCCTGTCAGTGGGATCAGCTGGATTCTGTTTACCAGTACAATTGGAATTTCTCAAATCTAGAGGTGAGTGAAGGACTAGTTTTTTTTTTTTTTTTTTGTTGGATATACTCTTGTACTTGTCTTTGATGGGAATGCACTCATACTGAACAAAGATTGAAATTATGGTCAGGATTCCTTTGAAGAGGGGGGAAAGTTGTATGGAAAGAAGGTTTATCTATTTGGTTCTACAGAGCGTAAGCAGCTTAAAATTTATTTCAAGAACACTTGATATTTCTGAGATTTTGTATTTATTTATTCAAAAGCAGACTTAGGATTTATCTGCATAGCTTTATTTTTATTTCTTTTATCGGGTAAAGTAAATTTTTTGATCTATGCTGCATGCTTTGTTTTCATAAGAATATACTTAAAACTGTTTTCTGTTCTTGCAGCTCAATTGGTTGCTTTCAAGGATGAACATAAAATTATCTGTATACCTGTTGTGGTTGCTGTAAGTTGTTAAAAGGATTTGAGATTCACCATATATATATTTCAGATCTATTCCTGGATTAGTTGTACTGCAGCTTCATTTTCTGGTTTGCACGTTTTCATCTGTTGATTTCAAGATTGACTGGAAAATCATTAGTATCAGGATTCATATATTTCTCATCAGTGGCTTCTAAACATAAGGAGTTAGATTCTTTTTACGCCTTTTTATATATAATAGTATCCTAGTGAAACCTTTTGCACATTTTGGAGTTTGTGTTTTAAAAGTCAGCTTAGTAAAACATGCTGACTGTAAAACCTTTAGTTTAAGCGCAATTAATATAATATATAGTTGCAAATTGTTAAATGTAGATTTTAGTCTATGTTCTTAATTAAGTGATTTGTTGATAATATCTAGTCAGTGGCTTTGTTTTTTGTCCAAAAGTAAATCAGTTAGGATCCTTTACATGAATGACTATCTAATGACAGTGAATGTTACTAATTAATTGCTTTTTGTTGTTTCAAGGTTGTATCGCCTTTCCCACCATCTGATAAGATTGGTATTAACTCCGTTCAGAGAGAGGCTGAAGAAATAGTTCCTATGAAGCAGATGAAAATGGACTGGGTTCCATATATTCCTTTGGAGAATAGGTATTATAATTATTGATGTTAGTGCTTATTTTTTTTATGCCGCGCTTCTTGTGAATTCACATTTTTAATGTTTCTTGTCTTGTTCTTCTTCAGAGACAGTCAAGTTGATAGGCTCAAATCTCAAATTTTTATTTTAAGCTGCACCCAGAGAAGGTACAATTGCATTTTTGTTCTTTCTCGAGCACATACTTATACCCTAGTGTTAACGACCGAGATAAATTATTGGGCTACAAGTTGAAAATTTGTAAACTATAAATGTTCAACAGATAAGTATTTTTTAAGTTGAACTCTGTAAAGTCAATAGGTATATAGAGCATGAAAGACACGAGATGAAGGTATAGCATTTACTTTGTCGAAAAGCATTTTCGTCTCTGGGAGATATTTAACATATGTTGCCCTTCAGCCCCGTAAACCTAGAAATTAGGTATATTCCTTTCTTTACTTTTATGTTTATCTATTTGAGTCAGCTATTGAATACTCGGTTCAACTGCCCTATTCAAGGCTGCAAGCTATTATGCCTGTCTTGTACAAACTTTCCACTAACCTGGATTTTTTGTTTTTTTTATTATATCATTGTATGTATTTATTTTTCACTTCAATTTGATTTTTTTTTTCCTGATATTATGGCGTGAGCATTATTTACATATGCTACTTGTTCAGGGCAGCTTTGAGGCACTTGAAGATAGATCGAGTAAAAAAATATGAATACTGCTTGCCTTGTGAGTAAATTGAAGTATTTCTATTAGTTTTTCGTTATAATTTGATGTCATTATTTATGTATACTGATTTTAACATACTGATAAGATTTTTTACAAGTTTGTCGCATATTTTAACTTTTACAGATATCTACCAGCCCTTCAAGGAAGACGAACTTGAGCAAAGCACAGAGGTTCCAATAATTTACCCAGCTGAACCAAAGCCTGTAAGATTCTTCTCTATCATGGGGTAAATTATGTAAATTATTTAGAGTCTGAATAAGATTGTTAAAGTTATTTGATTAAGTTTGACTTTTTTTTTTCTATCTGTGTAGATCTTCTGTGAATTTGATTGGGAACTAGATGAAATTGAGGTAAAAAATTGTTTGTTTTTTTGGGTATTATCATCTTCATTATTTGAAGGATTGGGTTTATGGCTCACTTTTTCTTCGAACAACTTTCAATCATTTGCTTCTATGAAGTTTGCTCAATTTTATTTTCATCTGCGTAGGAATTCACGGATAAGCTGATTGAAGAGGAGGAATTATCAAAAGATGAAAAGGAACCATTCAAGGCAATACTTAAATAAAACTTGCATCCACTCTAAAACTTTCCTTTTCCACCATTAGATCTCTGATCTTTTTCATGTTCTCAGGAATTTGTCAAGGAGAAAGTTAGAGAAGCAAAAAAAGCTAACAGAGAGGTTAAGCTCGCATTAGTTTTCAGATATTTCCAATCAAAAACTTCTTTATTGGCGCATCATAATTATCGGTATCTTGTTCTATTTCAGGCAAAAGAGGCGAAAAGAAAAGCATTAGAAGAAATGAGTGAGGAAACGAAAGCAGCACACGAGAGTATGAAGTTCTACAAGTTCTACCCTGTACAAACACCAGATACACCAGACATATCCAATGTTAAGGTACATTAAACATCGACATTCTCATCGCCGAAATGTTTATGATAGTGGAATATTTGTCAAATATTGTTTGAAATTGAAGAACTAGGCGAATAATTAAACCTGGTTAAAGGGTTTTGATCCCATTACTGTCATCAATGCTTTGGTCCAGGCTCCATTTATAAACAGGTACTACGGGAAAGCTCATGAGATACTCTGATTACCATGATCACGAACCAGTGTTGAATTAAAAAGTTATTGAAGTAAACCTGCCTCAAGCGTTGGATCGTTCAAATGGTCAAATTTGTTTATCACGAGGATGTTGAGACGCATAGACCGATGTCTAGTCTACCATTTTCTTCATCGCGGACAATTTTTGTTATAGAGAACTTGTAATTTGATAGGCTGTAGCCTCCCAGATTGTAGTTTAGAAAGATGAAGCGCAATTCTCACCCCCTTTTTGTAGGATACGCTACTTATATTTGTTAAAATTTTCTTGGAAATTCCAACTCTGTTTATTTATAAACAATTATCTAGTATTTCCAAATATTCTTGAGTAAATTTTGATTTATGCTGAAATTTAATGATTTGGGTTGGTCTTATCCGAACCATTGCTACTGAAGTTAACAAGTTTAACTCATCAAAAAGTATATTAGCAGAAAAATAGAAGCATAATACGCCATTGACAACACTACAGCCCTGACAAAGTTTGTGTTAAAAGAAAGAATCAGTCTGCAGTCAGGTTCGAAATTAGTCCAATGGTCAAAAGTCAGCACAAAATGTAGTTTAGGCTCAAAAGAGGGATCAAAGATAGAAAAGAGGGATCAACAAGATGCTCATAGACCTATCACGCTTCATACGATGTTAGATGCTCAAAGCCTTAGATGCTCAAAGCCTATTTTTCGTTATGATCTTAAAGAAAATTGTCTTCTAATACTTTTTGTTAGAGTTCTACATTGACCGGGTGGGACTCATATTCAACATTAGGGCTTTTTGGTTTCTCTTTATATTGGTGTTCAAGTTGAAAAACTCAGTGACATTGTTGTACCTTAATTTCTTATAGTGAATTTCTCATCTGCTCATTATTTTTCTTCATAAGAGTTTTTCAAGTAAATCTCGATGTCCTTATTTTGTTCGTATTTTATTTTTTGATTCGTATTCGATTTTTAACAAGTAGTATCAGAGTCTGGTTGGGAGTGAGATTATATAATTTAGGTTTCAAAGTTCGTTGAAACATCAATTCTCTCAAGTTGTTTTGCATCGAATAATGCTTTTGTACTTTTCAAAAAATTACAATTTTAAAGAAAAAAAAAAAAGAGAAAATTGTTCCCACTGTCATTCGTTTTGTTAATGAAGATTTGTTCTTCTCTATCGTTCAACTACGATAAAAAAATTGTTGCTCTGTCCATCATGAAAACTCTGATTTTTTTTTTTCCTGTTTTGAGTTTACTAGTGTCACTGCCCTTATGAGTAAAAAGTTCATTGTTGGAAGGTTTTCTATTCATTATCAGTCGCCACAGATATGCATCAAGCCATTCGATTGGAGCTGATGCAAAAGTGTGTAGGATAAAAATAACCTAAGAGGAGGGTGAATTAGGTTATTAACAAATTTTTCGTGATTAACTTACTAATTTGCACAATTTCAAATTTAATGATATTCTTAAGGAATAAGATTAATTTTGCAGTCAATGTCTTACAAGAGATGCAACTGAGTTGTTAACGCGATTCAGTCAATCCTGCCTACATCTGTGATTCAAGGCTCCTTGAAGATTCATTCCAATCTCAACTTCTTGACTTCATTCAATTGATCTTCTGAGTGTCAGTCAATATCTTACAAGACTCTTCTTCAGGGTGTTACCCTTTACATGTTCACCAATAGTAATAAGAACAAAATATCAATTAATACAATTCTCACATACTCTCAATGCATACAATTGCAAGTTGATGAACTAGGAGAGGTGAGAGATCAATTGAAGGAAGAGATTCTCAAATTTTGATTCGGCAACACTTCGTTGCAATTTTTCTAATTCAGTAACTTTGCATGAGTCTTCATTCTTCTATTTATAAGTGTTTTCAAAAAACAGCTAATGCAGTCGACACTTTCTCTTGCTCGATCAACAATTTGTTGATGTTGTGTGTTATTTTAAAAGTCGTTCAACAACTCGGTCAACACTTTAGCTTCCCAATCGACACTTTATGACTCAAAATTTCTGGATTTGATATTCCAATCAACACTTGTAGTTCTCGAGAATTTCTGCATTTGCTCAGGTGGTCGTTACTAGCACTGTACGATCGAAACTTAAAACTCTCTGGAATTTTTTTCATTAGTTTTTTCGGTCGACACTTTAAAAATTTTTTTGCAAACATTTAACTCTAATTTATAAATCCTTATTGAAGTCTGAAAAATATTGAACACATGTTAGAAAGATTAATTACCTTTCTTTAAAAGTATTTTCAATTAGAAACAATAGAAGAATATTTCTTTTATTTATTATTGACATAATTATTAATCAACAAAAGCTTTAATAGAAAGATTCTTTATAAAAAAAAATATATTAACTATAAAACATACTTTAAGTTAAAACAGTATACTTTTCAAAGTTTTATTTTTGCTAAAGATAAAAAAATTGTTGTAAATCATTGGAATTTTACGAAAGACTTTTGGGAGATTAAATTGAATGATTTGAGCCAGAATTGAAATAACAAGAATATCTCAATATTGGAGATTGTTTTTTTATTGAATTGGAATCGCAATTATTTTAACAATTAGATTGGAATTGATTTGATTTTAGGCACTAGTTTGTCGTTACAAAATATATATTTTTTTATAAATATTGTAATATCCATGATTTTTCACTTCAATTTTGATGTGAATTGTAATACCCCGAGAAACCCCGCGTTCCCGGTGCGCTACAGTACGTCTACGCACTACACACACACTAACACTTGACATAACGCACTCAATTTAATACTCCTTTCGTTTTCAAATCATTTTCAAAAGAACATTTGTGAGTATGAAAAATTTTCGACTCGATTCGAAAAAAATTCGCGTGCCGAAGAGGGAATACGAAATCCTCATCATAAAAACTACGCAGCGGAAAAAAAAACCATTTAAAATAATTTATGATAAAACGGTAAGACTTGAAATCCTAACAAAGCATCCAACGCACCCCTCGAACTACACAACCCCGTACCGCACACTCACGTCCCCACTTCGACACCCCGCGAGCACCCTCGCGGTGCCGCACGTACCATCTCTACGTCACTGTGTCTTGCGCACGCTCACAGCGCCACGTGCCCCACGCACTCTGCCGCTGTACAGCACGTTCGCGCGCACGCCCTCACTCGGCGTCACACGGCCCGTGAGTACCAGCAGGGCCACGTGCCCCGCGCACTTGCGATCACGCCGCACTTCTACGCTCATCTATACTTCTCTAGCATTCACTGTACACACCTCAACCTATTTCATATCCTCT
>CM039526.1:1514001-1565475 GCA_022433055.1 Begonia peltatifolia | reverse complement strand
CTCGCGCCACTCTATACCCTGACACGTCGCCCCCGTCCCAGCCTCCCCAACACGGGGCCACAGTTGCCACACACACGCGTTTCGCGACAGCCCAGCCGGCCCACCCCTCGAGTAGGATCCGCGACTGGTGTTGCACCGGCCCACACACTAGTAGGATCCGCAGTACCACTGCCCATATCCTCACCGTCAACACATTCACGCCGCATGACGGCCCAGCCGGCCCACCCCTCGAGTGGAATCCGTGACTGGTGAAGCACCGGCCCGCACACTAGCGGGATCCGCGGTACCACCGCCACACCTCTCACCACATACTCAAAATATGCTCAAAACCATTTTCGTTCACGTTTTTAAAATATGATGCATGTCAAACAATACGCACGCACACCACATTCAACAACATAAACCCTAAAGTTCTATAGTGTAGGCCAACTTGGGCAAAACACATGCATGCACTACTTATCTGGCGTCCTACGCTCGCTTAATGCACAGCTTCGCCAAAAAATGTCTCAACCTAAAACACAAACAACCATTCATCAATATTTATCTCAAAATCCACCAAATAGCTAAAAATAACCTTCCTTAACTACACTCATGAAATTCCAACTAAAACGGTCCATGGGTTTGGTTTGGCCGAAAACTAGCCCAAAGTTCGGACGCGCATAACTTTTGCGTCCGTCAACGGAATCGAACGATTCAAGTGGCTAAACGTCCCCTTAGAAACCTAGTTTAACATACTAAGACGGATTTTAAAACGGTAAGCCGCAGACAGGCGAAAAACGTCAAAAACCGAATCTGCCATTTTTTTATAAAATTTCAACCTTTGTTTTTTCTTCAACCAAAACTCACTCAATTCAGTTTTACGCACCAAAAATAGACATGCCACTATCATACGTCAAAATTCGACGAAAAATGGTCACTAATTTGACTTGGACCAAAATCCGACATAAACTTCCGACGCGCATAACGTTTGCGTCGGATATCGGAATCGAACGATTCCAGCGGCCACACGTTCCTCTAACAACCTACTTTTAACCCACAAAACAGAATTTAAAATGATCAAGCTAAGCCTAGTCAAAACAGCCAAAAACAGAATCTGTTTTTATACGAAAAATAGCCAAAAATTCATCTTCGATCCAATCTCACAAATTCTTTCACCAAACAATCACATTTCGATCTACCAATGCACACATCAACAATTTGGAGAGTTCCTACTTAGAAAACAGCATGGCAGCACCAACAACCTTCACGGTTTTCTCCCCAAAAACTGAGAATTTCCAATCGGTCCATTGAACCATGCACCCCTCCCTCATTCCTTCTAATTTTGTCCCATACTCCCCTGGAATGTAGAAGGCAACATGATCCCACGCTCGGCCATCAGAGCAGGGCAAAAACCGAAGAGAAACTCCCTGTTTTCGGTCGGTTTCGTCGCGGGAGAGCCGAGCCACACACTGGCTCCAGCACACGCACACATTACACTCTAAAATGCTCCGACGACCGAGTCCTACTGTCGGGAATCCAAGAACAACCGAGCTTCCACGCTCGGTTGACAGAACCAAAGAAAACAGGGGAGGACTCACCTTCGGTTTCTCAGCGCAGGAAGGCAAGGTAGCTCCTCTCTTCAGCTCACCGGAGTACTCTGAGCACCGGCGTCTCTTCCTCGGCGGTCGGTTGTCGGCGATTTCTCCTCCCCGGTCTCTCTCTCGCTCTCGCTCTCTCGGCCGCGCACAGCACAGGGTGGAATGGCTTCCACCCGAAGCCATTCCACCTTGTTATTATTATTTTTTTTTTAAATTTAATTGCAAATTACCAAAATGCCCTCACATGTTTCAATCGTCCGTAATTTCGTTAATTTCCCGACCTCCCGACTTTAAATTACAAACACCGTCACAGTAGGCTCCGAATCTAAAAATTTAAATTTCCCGTTAAAATATTTCTCAAAACTCCGACCGAGATTAAAGTAAAAATTTCAGAAATAAAAATTAAAAATTTGAAATTTCCGGGTTATTACATGAATAGTTTATCGAAGACAGTGAATTTTTATTAGATTTTTGTTAAATATTGTGTTTTTGGGCAATGAAATCTTTGAAATAGGTCTTCCATTTTTTAATTGAAATTCGATATTTTGTTGAGGGAGGATAACAATAGTGGAAATATAAAAGGTTTTGGAGAACAAATTTTATATGACAGATTAAGATGTGAGATATAATCGCAAAGATTTGGATGATGCTTTGTGGAATTGGAAGATGTTGTCATTGCGGTTAAGTGTTTTTAAACTTGGTCAGGATCGGTTGTTAAGTTTTCCATTACAGACTTATATAATTTGATGATCTGTATATATTTTTGGGACAAACAGGTAGATTTGCGATGCAGATATTATTTAAGGGTGTGGAAGAGAAAGATATGAAGATTTTAAAGTTGATTCCTAGTAGCATAATTCATTTTGAGGTGAAGATTGTCCGAATTAAGGGTTTTGAATTCTTTTTTGGTTCAGCTTACGAACATGCGCTATTGATCTTTTTAATAAAACTAGTGTTAAAGTGAAGATTGTTAGCATTTGGTAGACCTGAATTCTATTTGGGATAAACCAGTGGTCATTCAATTTAACAGTGTCGCTTATGTTCTTGAATCTAAATGAATATTGATATTTTCATTATAAGATTTCCCAAATTAATTTGATTGCACCACATTAATTAAATTCGATTTTAATTCAAAGTTATTGACATGAATAGCAACACAAACAAGACAAAATACCTTATTAGTTACAATCTTTTCAAAGTGCTCTATAATCACTCACTTGGAAAACATCTTGATTTTTTGTCCTATTAAGTCATTGTTTCATATTCTTCAAATTTTTAACTTCTTGATATCACTTTATGTTTTTCAATCTCTTAATTGAAAAGAACTAAGTTTAGAGTCCTGCCGCCATGCATAAACTATAGAATTGACGACAATAGAACAAAATAAAAGTGAAAATAAAATAAACTTAACTAAAAAAAGAGTAAATAAATAAAACAAAAGTTAGTAATAATAATAAATCAAAATTAATTTTTTCAATAATATTATCATGAATTGTAAATTAAAAATACTCTCGATCAAAAGTACCAAAAAGTTGTACGAAAAAAATATCATAATGAAACTATTGCAAACATACAATGTCATTTTTATAATATCTTGATAAATCATATTATTGAATTCACATGAAAAAATATAATTTATTTATTTTTTTGCCAAGTCTACAGTAATTAATTTTATTGAGTGGTAAACTGTAAATATAAAATTATTCAATAAATAGTCGATAGATTGAGAGTATTTAAAACAGAATATTGTAAATGAATAATCAATTTGATCGACAAAATATTTAATCAAATAATAATTTAGACAAGTGATCTATTTCTTTTTGAAAGAGGGAGATTTAGTTCAACATAGTCGAATTCAAATAGAAGTAAGTGTGTTGAACATCATAGTAAAGTCAAGATTACAAGAAAATAGAAGAGAATACGTGTCTCCAGATGTTAATGTAAAAATATAATGTGTCGGTCTCCTCGCCTAGTGTCGAAAACTCGCCCTAAATGCTCTTTAAAAGTGTCTCAAGACTATCGAAGATCCCTCTCTTTTTTTTTTTTTTCTAACAATTGCATATTATAGAGTTTTGATTAGGATTTTCAAAATCCTTGAAAATATCTTCCAAACACGTCGGATTTCTTAAATTCGAAAAATGAATCTATCATTGGGCGCAACTTGGATCTTTTGAGGTGCGCCTTAACGCCTTGGGCTGTAGCTTAGCTTTCTTTAAGCCACATCTTCAACAATGTCGTGTGTGACGTTGAATTTTTTTCACTCTATTTCCCTCCTTGGACTTATTCGAGCAGCGATTCGTCTTCTAAATTTCTTATTTCCATCTTTATTTCATCTATTTGATTATTTATCTGTATCATAGTTTAAATTACATTGAAATAACCAAAATTTCAAAAATATATATCAAACTTTACTTAAAATGATAATAATAACTCTATTTTTGATAGAGTTATCAATCCTATAATAGTTAATCGTTTCTTTATTACGTGGCAAAACTTACTTTGTTTGGTCAGTCAAAACTAGTTTCTTGGAGAGAATTTACTTTTGTTTTTATTCTCTAAATTAGTTTTAGAGAAAAAATTGTTATAACTATGTTATTTTCATAGTAGAAATTTTGATCAAAATCATTCTATGTTTTTTTTTTTTTAGTTGTTCACACGAAGGCTATTACCGTTAAATCTACTTCTCTCTATTAACGTATGTGACATCTCTTCTTGGTATCTTAATTGCACAACATATTTTCGTGACTAGCCAATAATCTGATATATTTAACTATTTCGGAAAGTTCGATTAGTTGTACCAAATAATACTCGTTGAATGTCTACAAATAATTGCATATAATAACAAATAGTTGAATGTCTACAAATATTTGCATTTAACGACAAATAATTGCATATAACACTTGAATTCTTGTCTACAAATAATTGCATATAACACTTGAATTTTCGTTGAATTCAATCAATTCACTCCAACGACATTTCTTTCAAGTTACCGTAGAGAAGCTCCCGAGACAAGATTGATCGGCATTTTTGGTTATTTAATATTTATGTTATTTAATTGTTTTGTGGTAATGTATGACACTTGTTAGTTTCTCATTCTAGTCCCTTTACTTCACTTTCTACTTCTTGCACAGTGCACAGTTTGTATTGGACTAATAGCATCGTGTTATCTAAATATCACTTTTAGACCTCTGGTTTATTCCCATGTTTGCGACCCTGACTTTTAATTTCTTTAAAATATTTGTTGTATCACAAAGCACGCACGAGATAAACATTAACTCGATAACTATTTATTTTAACTACTAAATACTACTACGGTTGTGAAGACATCAGTAGCAAAGACAGCGCGTCGGGATCGCAACCAAAGGCATTGCCCATGGGCAAACAAAGGCTATGCACCTCGGTCATATCCAAATTGGCAGGCAAATTGCCGGCTAAGAGCTCCCACTTGACGCAGGAAGCGAGATGGGCCGCTGCCAGACGAACCACGGTCAAGCCCAGTTGCACTCCAGGGCGACTCGAGACAAACAGAAATGTTTTAGTTACTATATATATTGCGTTTGTGAAGATATCAATTGCGAAGACGACATGTCGGGATCGCAACCAAATGCTTCGCCCGCGGGCAAACAAGGCTATACACCTCGGTCATGTCCAAATCGGCCGGCGAACTACCGGCTGGAAGCTCCCAATCGAAGCAGTGAACGAGCTGGGCCAATACTAGACGAACCATGATCAAGCCGAGTTGCATTCCAGGGCAGCTGCGTCGACCCGATCCAAAAGGAATGAGCTGAAAGTCCCTTCCCCTCACGTCTATTTCCCTTCCTGCGAATCTCTCCGGGTCGAACTTCTCCGGGTCCGTCCAAACTGCTGGATCTCTACCGATTGCGAACACGTTGACGAGGAGGGTGGAGTTTCGAGGGATGTGGAAGCCATTAACGACGCAGTCTTCCGTCGACATGTGAGGCACCAACAATGGCGCTACTGGATGAAGCCTGAAGGTTTCTTTCACTACCATGTTTAGGTAATCCAAGCTTTCTAGGTCTGATTCTTCCACTTTTCTGTCCAATCCGACCACCTTTTCAAGCTCCTCCTGCAATTTCTTCATCGCCGATGGATGCCGGATCAGCTCCGATAACGCCCATTCGATCACAGTTGAAGAAGTATCCGATGAAGCCGCAAGCATATCCTGAAAATAAAAAATGTTCTGCGAAATCAATGCCCAAACTGGTCGCAGTTCATCCGAATTGAACAGATTCTACAACCTACCAGCATTATGGCTTTGATTTGAGGTCGATCAAGGTGGTACTCCGATTCTTCAGATCCCATGAAGCTCAACATAACGTCGACGAAGTCCTTGGTTTTCTCTTCGTTCTTCGATTCGGTGTGCTCGTCGATTATCTTTTCGAAGAAACTATCAAACACTTCGCTCACCGATTTCATTCGTCGTCTCAATCCCTGAAGATCTAGCGGCGCAATCGCAGGAATATAATCCCCGAAATTAGGTTTTACAGCTAATTGCATTCCTTCTTGAATCACCGCTTTGAATCCCCTCTCACTGAACTCTTTTTCTTCGTACTTTTTCCCAAACACCATTAAACAGGTCATATCCGAGGTGAGAGAGGCGACCTTGGAGCTCACGTCTATGCCGGCGCGGTCTTTCGCAGCCGCTTCGATATCCTGAATCAGAAGCTCCACCTCCTGCTTCCGCATAGATTTGAACGAATTGATTTTCAAATTGCTAAGCAGTTCGAGAGTGCACATTTTCCGAGCGCCGCGCCAGTAGCTGCCGTACTTAGAGTAAGAGATGTTATTCTGGCCGTACGCGATGAACTGCACACTTTCCACGTACGGTCTGCTAGCGAAAACCAGGTCGTGAGTTTTGAGGAAAAGCTCCGCCGCTTGAGGAGAAGAGACAACGACCGTAGGGATTAGACCAAGCTTCATGTACATGATTGGACCATACTTCTGCGCCAACCGATGAAGATCCCTGTGAACGTCTTTGCCGAGAAGATGAAGGCTGCCGAGAATCGGAAATCCAGTCGGACCAGGAGGTAATGGTTTGTTCTTGGCAGCGGCGCCGTTTCTCACTAGCCAGGCATGAAGAAGATAAAAAACTAATGGAACCGCAACAAGAGCTGTCCAAATGGAAGACGCCATGGGAGACAAGGTTCGGAGCTTCCGAAACTGGAGGATCTCTTTCAATATGCTGGCAGCTAATCCCGAGTCCACTTATGAAGGCCAATCTGGAGATCCAAACAAAGACGTCAGCTTTCAATAAATTGGGCAGAAAGCATTAATTAATCCCGTACGTCTTGGATCATCCATTTCAAATAAGAATCATTTATCGAGTTTAACGAGCAGACTAATTAATTATTTCCTTAAATTTTGTTGATGGGTAACGCTAGATTAACGAAAGGTGGAGATTCTTTTGATCTCTGATCGGTTGAAATGAGTTTTCTCCTCTCATTTTCTGATAGTAGTGAAAAATGTGATGTGATGTGATGTGAAGCCGAACACGACCTGAAGAAAAGATCCAACATTTCATACGACAGAAATTTTTTAATCATTGAGTTGGTTTTTAAAATAAATTCTGGTTACGTGTTATCACCCAGTTATGAAAATCTTATTAAATTTTGTTAATCAGCATTAGGGTCAGTTTCATTTTCCATTTATGAAATCGCTTCTAATTCACAGAAAGAAATCGAAAAAGGAGCTGCAGTTGAAGACTTAAACGACTGATCTGGCTAAGAGTAAGCACTCCAACTTTTCTGCTTTTTCCGATCATCAACGGCAAGCTTCCGGCGGGAATTGTCGGCCACCGAGATAAATAATGTCTGCGACAACAATAAGATTCTCTTGCATCGGGTCTCAAAATAAAATAATAAGAACAAGAGAAAAAGCAAATTGAGTTTAATTTTCCCAGCTCCGAAAAGAAGAGGAACAAAACCAGACGAGGATGTCGGAGTACCAGAAAGATTATCGGCGAAAGCTGAAAAGGGAGGGTGAATGTTTGAGAGAGTAGAGAAATGGTGCGTAGACTGGATAGTCATCTTGAGTTCCAGTAAAGGAGAGACGTGGATTCAGATCCGCTGGGTCTCTCAATTAACGAAATTAAAAATTTAAAATATCCATAAAAATATCTCCAATACTCAGATAGTCTATTTGATAATAACTCTAATTTTTATCTACATAATTAAGTTATAGTTCTTTGTTAATTCATTTTATTTCTTATTTTTTAATTTATTTTTTTTATCTTTGTTTTATTTTTTTATTATCTTTTCAAATTGGTAGTTTTAAAATTACCCAGATTTATTTCATAGGCATTATAAAATTATTATGTGACTTCTTGCCCTAACAACAAAAATAAATTAGAGAATCAGATGAATAGAAATTAAAATTATAAGGACTTGATAAAAAATTGAAACAGGATGAATTAAAGTAAACTAATTTCTATATAATTATGAGTAGAACTAGAAATAACAAACGAGCTGAGCCCAACCAAGCCACAAACATTCTAACTCATCGAGTTTAACGAGTTAAATGATTCGAGCCTAACGAGCCTACTAGATAATCTGGAAAAATTTTAACCCGAATTAGCTTTCGAGTTATGGGTTAAATGAGTTGAGTCGAGTTGACTTAACCAGTCGAGCCTAACGAGTCGAACATATATAAATATTATCGCTCAGTATGTCAAATTTTTAAGTAAATATTGGAATTGCGATTTTAAATTAAAGTGAGTTAGTATAAAAATTTTATTAAAATATATTATTATTTTATTAATTAAAATAATATAATAATTTGATAAAATATTAATAAATGAGTCGGTCGAGTCGAGCAGATAAGTAATCCAACTCATTGAACCTAACGACTTAAATGGGCCGAGCCTAATAAATCTACCGAGTATAACTAGCAAGTCTCGAAAAATTTTAATCAGAGGTAGCTCGTGAGCAACGAGTTAAACGAGTCAAATCAAACCAACTCAATGAAATTTAACGAATCGAGTCTAATGAAACAAACGTATATAAATATTATCGTTCGGCATGTCAAATTTTTGAATAAATATTAGAGTCCAAAAAAGACGACAATTTTAAATTAAGATGAGTTAATATAAAAATTTTATTAAAATATATTATTATTTTATTTATTAAAATAATATAATAATTTGATAAAATATTTTATAAATTAAAATGAGAAGTGGACGCGGATTAGGTTAGAAACCTTCTCCCCCTTCCTTGCGCCATAGCAGAAAGAAGAAAAAGGAGAGGGAGACACCCCAAAGAGAGAGAGAGAGAAGATAATCGGTCGAGATTCGACAACATGTTTTTGGTGTCAAATCGTTTATCTCGAAGAGATTTACAATATCGTTGAAAGAAGTTTTTAAAATTTATGAATTTTTTATATATTTTTTGTCGATAAATACTTAAAATTTTGGGGTCGATTTCATCGCCTTAAATTCTATTGCTGCTGAAATTTTAAGTATAAACTTGTAGTAAATATTATTATTAGTGCTGCGATGCAATAAAAATTTTAAAAAAGTTAGTGACGGAAGGTCAGAGATTGCTTCGACCCACCTTTTGAGATTAGACTCAGCTCATTATTAACAGGTCGGCTGAAAATAAGAAAAAGAACAAGTCAAAATCATTAGAATTTGTATTAGTGTTTTTGTCCTCACTCCAATTATAATATTTTAATTCTACATTTTTGGCCTCTGAGAATGCTCCTAATATGGATTCTAGATGTATATGTCATTCTGTTGTTAGATTTAAATATGTGGATCCGTGGCGCAATGGTAGCGCGTCTGACTCCAGATCAGAAGGTTGCGTGTTCGATTCACGTCGGGTTCAATCCTCTTTGACTTTTTAATATACTCCACTGCTTTAGATAATCCTACAATCACCCATGAATTTATTTATTTTACAACATACCCCCCAAGTCCCTACCAATTTACCAAACTTCCCAATTCTTAAGGCACATGCCCCAAGTTTCCTTGCTGCAAATGTTTATCCATGATTTGTAGTTTGGGTCAGTGGACTAAATTGAATACAAAAATAATTTTACATTCAATAATTAATTAAAAATAAATAAGTGTTCATAATTAAAACATTTAATTTTACATTCAACTTAAAATATTTTCTTAAAATCTTGAATAAAAATCATTAAATGCATGGATATTCGAAATAAATGTAGAATCATAAATAATTCAAAAATTCTAATAAAATTCAATATAATTTATTTGGAGTTAAAATAAAAACCGAAATACTTTTAAAAACTGAAACATAATATTTTAAATTCTTTTCTCGGCAAAATCAACATCTTCTTCTGTATGCTTGTTTGCCACTGGGAGATTCTCGATTGCAGGTAGTTGCTCTTCAGATAAAAACTCACCTACATCACAAAATTATTTAAAATATGATAATTAACTCAGCAAGCAAAAATACGTGCAATGGTCAAAAATTTACATTTACTTTTACCAAATCCTGATTACAGAATTAGTTGAAACTTATTTCCCAACCTTAGACTCAGCCATCTCATTGTAGTTTAGAATTTGTCAACTTACTTTCGGTTAAGCTCACCATCTCATTGTCGTTCAGGCTTTTCCTATCATATCGGTACCATTAATGTTCAAGTTCACCATCTCATTGTCGTTCAGGTTTTTGCTATCACATATGTTCCGTCAATTCCATCATTTTCATGCACATACAATATGTCCTACCAATTTTATCTTTATACTATTATAAGTTAATGCCGAAATATGCGTGCTCAAATATCAACTCGTGTAATAAAACAGTTATAAGAAAATAATATAATATCTTGTGATGTAGGGCCAAAGCCAAAACATGAGAAAACTGTATTTTTACTTACTTGGATTCCGAGTGGTATGGATATCGGGATTCGTTTACTATTTCAAATAATATCCTGCTTAAATAGAATCTTTGGTATTAAATTTCTACTTAATAAATCTAATTTCAAATAAATTTGAGCAGAAATTGCTTACGTTGTTCTCTTGGGTCGGATCGGGCTGGTTGGATCGTTTGAATGACTTTCGGGATCTTTCCTACCTAATTCGAATGTCGATATTAAAATCCAACTTAATTAATTCCAACTTAAAAGAATTTGGACAGAAAATTCTTACCGGTTTAATCTTGGATTAGTTCGGTCAGATTCGGGTCAAAATTTAGTTTGGGTTTGGTTCGAGTGAAGAGTGACAGTTTGGGTCAACTGGGTCGGTCTGGGTCAAGTGGGTCGCTCCGGGTCAACTGGTCCGATCTGGGTCAACTAGGCCGATCTGGGTCAACTGGGCCGATTCAGATCAACTGGGCAGGTCTGGGTCAACTGGGTCGATCCGGGTCAACTGGGTCGGTCCGGGTCAACTAGGTCGATCCGGTTTGGTTCGGTTCGGCTGGACCTCCTTAAAAGAACCGATTCTGGTTTTTAAATAAAACCAACTATTTTCCTTATCATGTTCTGCCGAAAGAGAGAGAAAAAGAGAGAGAGAGTGAGCGAGAGATCGAGAGTAAGCGAGAGCGAAACCGGAAAGGACATAGCGAGAGAGAGCTTACACTGTTGAGGGAAATTGTTTGATCGAAGGGTGCTCTCAGCTGTCGCGAAGTGAAGCTCAACCTAGAGGAGTTTGGCCGTGTCGGAAAGGCTTGCAGCATCGGAGGCCAGGGTAACTACTGCTTCTCTTCTTGAAGGACTCGAGAGGGAGAGCTGATGTGCTTTCCTCCTTCATGAGTACCTCTATTTATATGAGAGGTTTGCACCCCGCTTTTCCAAGATTTTCCAGTTTCACTCAGATTTTCCAGTTATTATCTGATTGGCGGTGGATTTTTGGTTGAGTGGTTATTCAGTTAGATCCTGAACACTTCCCTTATAACGTCCAGGTTTATCCCGGATTTATTGCTGAAAATCAGCAATTCGATTTATAAATCGGATTTCCAAAGATATTATTTTAATGGAAATCTAATATTCTTCCGTACCAGGATGATTTTTAGGCTAGGTTCATTGAATTTGTTTCCTAAAATTCGGGTTGTGATTTAGGAAATTTGAATTTCCAAATTAGGTTTGATTTTGAAATTTTGATTTTAAAATTTGAATATTGAATTTATTTGGGAATTTCTAAATTTTGAATTTATAATTTTTTTTGAATTAAAAATCCTAACTGTCACAATCTCTCCTCCTTCGAAGAAATTTCGTCCTCGAAATTTAAATGGTTATTTGAAAAGTTCCTGATAGGCTTTTATTATTTCCTATTCTCTTTCTTAAGTTTTTTTTTATACATTCAATAGCACTAAACCTTATATTATCTTCGAGTTTGTAAGTTAAGGCTTACTAAGCTTTCGCCGCGTCACTCTTAATTAATAACTATATTTGTTTATTTCTAAAAATTTTTATCCATATGTTTAAGTTTTCCTTATTTTGTCAAAAATTAATTTTTAACTCCTATATATCGTTAAACCCTCATCTCAATTATATTAATGTTGATATAATAGTTGTGATTTTTAAATATTTTTATCATCCAAACTTATTATCGGCTTAATGTTCAATTTCTTAAATTTTGAATTTTCTTTAGATTCATGTTAATGCATGAATATTTCTCTATTATACTATTTAATTTCTATTTCTAGTAACTTAAACATTTAATTTCTAAATTTATACGTAGTATCAATCATTTTTATTATTATTATTTTCACTATAACCTTACAATTATAATAGTTTTTCCAGTAAAATTTAACGTGCATGTTTTTCTTTAGCTATTATTATTCTAAACTACATACTAAATGTAAATTTCATTCTTAAGATCCTTAAATTAGTGTTTTTCTTTTATTCATCTATATCCTCAAGAATTTAATAATTCATCAATAAAATATAAATTCTAAATTTTCTCGAGTAATGAAGGTTTTAAATTAAGTATACATAAATGTCATTCATATATACCCCAATGCCATTTTTTTTTCAACTACAACACCAAAATATAATCAAAATTTTAATAATTTACTAAGTAAAGTCTAAACTTCAGAATTCCTCGAGTAATGTTTATTTAAATTAAATAACTAGATATAAACTTCATAATTAAGACCTCAATTATATCCTCAAAGTGTAATTATTCATGATGATCAATATAATCTTCATGTCTACAAAATAATGATCTCTCTATATATCATCGAGTCCATTCCAATCAAATACATTCTCAAAATTTAAATTCTTATTTAAAAACCTTAATTTCATTTTGATAAATATTATCCTCAAAATTTAGTAATTCCTCGACTAAGATTTATTCTCGATGGTTTCCCAAACAATGATCTCTCTAACCACATACTCGAATATAATTCTCATGATTACGTTCACTGCATTCAATTTGATCAACTAAAGCCTCGAGTATTTATCAAGTACTAGCTAATTCTTATATTCTTAAATTAAATAATTCTAAACTATATACTTTAACACTCAATCGTTCATAGAGTCCTTGATTTTAATTTAATCAACTAAAATTTCAATTTTTAAAGTCATCTAACTTCATTCCATTTCTATTTATCCTCGAACAAAATTTATATAATCCTCAATTAATTGAATTTCATATCTTCAAAATTTTTTAATAATTACTCCACTACAATGTAACTCCATGCATTCCTCTGATAGTAATCAATTCAGAATAAATTTGAATTTTAAATTCTTAACATTTCTTTGATCAATTTATATTCCTCAAAATGTACTAACTTTTTAATAAAAACCTGATTTCTATATTTTATTAATCAAGCGACATTAAACACTTACAAGGTAAGATTCTTATATTAAATGCTCAACTAAGTTTTTATCAATTATGTCCCAAAATTTTGTCAAATAAAATCCATTATTAATTTCCTAAAACTTTTCTTAAATTAAATTTTTCAAATATAAAATTCTCAATACTTTCATTATCTATTAATTAGTCAATTATATTCTCATGACATACTAATTCCTTAAATAAAAACTAATCTCCATATTTCCTCAATCAAGCAATACTAAATACTTAGGAGGTAAAAAAAAAAAAATGCATATCTTAAATCCTCAATTTCAATCCAAAATTTCTCAAATAGAATCTAACATTAATACTTCTCAAAATTTTCTTAGATTAAACATTCCAATATATTTTCCATCACAAGATACTCATTACTTACTGATCATCTATAATTTCATCAAACTTTTCCCTATACCATGATGATTATAAATTCTCACATCCTTAAATATCCCTTCCTTGATTTATTTTCTAAGATTATATCCATTTTCTAAAGTGATGATCAAATCCAGTCACTTGAATATAACTCCACACATAAATTTCATGATTTTCCTTTAATTCCTTAAAGCCTCAAAATAATATATAATATTATTTCTATGTCTTCGAGTAATTTAAAACATACGTAACCGAATAACCACTCAGATATAATTTTTGAATATTTGAACTAAATCATACAGCATACTCCAGCATCCTTTGTTTCATCAGCTTCCTATTAATTGACTTTATCTACAATTATAGTTTATTAACTCAAATTCAACTTCTAAGTACTCAAACAATATTTTTAATAAATCTTCATATAATATAAATCTTATCAGCAATTGTTACTATAGACATTAATTCACTCATACGTGTCAATTAGGCAATTGCGTTCATAATGACTAGGATAGATATCTTGTATCCAGAAACTAGCAATTCGCCTTATTAATCCTCTCGGGACAAATAACTCAATTTTCTTTCATTAACTGAGTTAATGGATGAGTTCGTTCTAAAACTTGAGAAAATGAGTGTACTCCAAAAAGAAAAGATTCATAAGTGGTTGTTAATAGAGTTGAAGTTATTAATTTTTGACGAATAGGTATCTTCATTTAAGCATCTTTAAATTTATATTTATCATTCCTTGTCTCGTCTAATATTCTCAAATTAATCCATAATATTACTTCATCTCTTAATTTAGGAATCTTTAATTTGAGAATTTGACTCTTTTTTTTTTTTTAATTACTCAATCATCCAATCGTGATTTGTTCGTATCTTAGGCTGAATTCTATTATGCGTATTTTAGGCTTTATTTAATTTTAAAGAAAGTTATTGATCGAGATCAAGTCTTTTAATTGACAATAATTATTTTAGCTTTAGCGATCTACATCACAATAATAACTCCAAATTCATAAAACTTGTACTAAAATAACAACTTATAATAATTTGAAATCACAAATAAATACGTCAAAAAATATATATATATATATTAAAGTTCAAAACCAAATTTAAGATTTTATAAAAGCATTTATTAGAAAAACAATAAAAAAAGGATTTTTTTTCAAAAAAAAAACCCTAAAGTTTGGTTTTTTTTAAAAAAAAACCTGAAAGAATAATATTCATCGTAAAAAACCTTAACGTTTGATAAACAATCACTTTTAACCTCGGAGGAGGGGTGAGGAGGCCGTCCCATATTTTTTTTTCTTATTTTTAGGAGAGAGTACGGTCGGTTCATTGAACCGGCCGTCCTCGCCGAGGGGACCGGCCGTACTCTCCCCCGCCAAACTCGTGACAAAAGTCACGGGTTTGTGTTTTCCCATCCGAGTACGGCCGGTCCAGCCGGTCCAACTCGGCGGGCCTATTTAAAGAGCCCCCTCCCTCCGGTTCCTCCATTTCTTTTTCTCTCTCCTTCGCTCATCTGCGGCTAACGCTCGATTTTTTGCACCTAATTCTTCGATTACGCTCTCTATTTTATTATCCCGTCGATAGTTTTCTGCGTTCCGGTGCCAGGTACAAGGAATTTTTTTATTTTTTTATTTTAGCATTTATTATAGAAATAAAAATAATAATTCATGTACGAGTTGTCAAAACGAATTAAATTTCTTATTACGTAGTATTTATGCGTTGTATTTTGATTTACAAATTTATAGCACAATTCTGAAAGTATCAATATTTTATGCTATATTTATTTATTTAAAATATTTCTAATACTTTTATCTTGAATACGGACGACTATTTTACTGCTCCGACGGTATTTCTCCGCGTGCACCTGACAGGTGCGAATGATTTTTTTTTTTTTTTATATTTACTTTATACATTCAATTAAAAACCTTTTAATATATCTTATTATTAATATATCTTATTGTCATTTCTTTTAATAGTAGGAAAGACGATGAATTTCGGTTCAAGTAGATCAGATGATGTAGACGAGAGATCAACTGGTGATGCCGAAATGGATTGGTATTTGGATGACACACCTGCACATGGTGACGTACGATCATTCGATCACGCGGAGGAAAATGAAGAAATGCTCATGTATAAACCTCCAAAACTCTAGACGAAGAGTTTCGAACACCGATCGGCTTAGATGAGGAGGAGGTGGAAAGTAGACCGGTAAGAGAACAAATTACAATGGACTTCTTTTTGGGTAGAGAATATGATTCTCTCGAACAAATTAAAGAAGAAATACGCGAATATTTTGTGAAAAATGGGTATGCTATAAAATTCTTTAAAAGTGAAGCGAGACGACTCACGGCTGAGTGTGCAAATGGATATGGGTGGCGACTGCATGCTTCGAAGAAGCAAAATGAGCATACATTTCAGATAAAGAGTTTGATCGACTCTCACAGTTGTTCGAGGATAGTTCAGAACAGACATGCTTCAGCAAAATGGGTGGCGAATCATTATCTGGACAGGTTCAAAAGTCACCCTACCTGGGAGATTTCTTCTATTATCGAGACAGTGAGGAAAGACTTCACTGTTGACATTTCACCGAGTTTTGCTACAAGAGCAAGAACCGTAGCTCGAAACATAAACGAAGGAAAATCTGACGAACAGTACGGGCAACTATGGTCCTACGCAGCTGAAATATTTAAATCAAATCCCGGTAGCACAGTCAAAATTTATGGTAACCCAGTGGAGCCTAATTCATTGCAATTCCAGAGATTTTATATGTGCATGGCTGCTTGCAAAGAAGATTTGCTGCAGTGTGGTAGACCACTTATCTGTTTGGATGGCTGTCATCTCAAAGGGTCGTGTCCCGGGCAATTACTAACGGCCATCAGTATTGATGGCAACGATGAAATATATCCGGTTGCTATTGCCAACGTCGAATCTGAGTGTACGGACTCATGGACATGGTTTTTACAAATATTAAAGCAAGATCTAAACACTGAATCGGGTCGTGGTTGGACACTTATTTCAGATCGACAAAAGATATAATGCACTTCTTTATGTTATGTCAAATTTTTGGGTGTCGTCGTAGTAATATTATTTTAATTACCCAGTTTTTCGTACAAATATCAAGGGCTGCAGAGAGCTGTTCGCGAAGAATTTGAACATGCGGAACACCGCTTCTGTCTCCGACATATGTATGCGAATTATAAAAACCAATTTCGGAGCAGAGCATACAGAGATGTAATGTGAAGTGCGGCAAGGGCACCCACAGAGCGTCATTTCAAACACGAGATGCGAAAATTATACTGGCTTAATCCAGATGCCCACGCATGGCTGGGAGCAGAAGAGCCTAAATTTTGGGGCAGTCATGCATTTTCGTCGATTTCCAAGTGCGAATTGGGATTAAATAATTTGTGCGAGTCATTCAACGCACTTATTTTGCCGGTCAGGGACAAGCTGATCCTGACCATGTTTGAGATGATCCGAAAGCGATTGATGACTCGCATCGTGCAGAAATTTGAAAAGGTGATAGAATCAACCGACCTCCTGTGTCCCTAGATACGGAAAAAGCTTGATAAGCTTATAAGCGCATCTGGAAATTGGAGTGCAACGCGTGCAGGAGCTGGACGATTTCAGGTCAGCAATGGATACGAACAATTCGTTGTAGACATGAATTTGGGTGTGTGCAAATGTACAAGGTGGGAGCTGACAGGAATCCCATGTGTCCATTCTATTCCTTGCATGTACTGAATGAAAGTAACGCTAGAAAATTACGTGCATGCATGCTATCACAAGGCAACATATCTGCAAATGTACTCACACTACATTCGCTCAATTAGCAGGCAAGTAATGTGGCCACCCGTTGAAGGTATGAACGAAATACTCCCGCCCAAAAGAAAGCGCCAACTTGGTAGGCCAAAGAAGACAAGAGTTCGAGATGTTGATGAGCCGTCAAGCTCGAGACTTAGTAAGAGGAACTCCACTGTGCGGTGCCGTATATGTCGGCAGGAGAGGCATAATACTCGCACATGTCCTAACTGGGGATCAACTTCAGGCGCTACTTCGCAAGACACTTTTATGGATTTTAACACATTTCACGGGACGCAGGAATCTTTTACACGCAGTCGTGGCAGTAATTGTTGACTTTTTTTTATTGGCAGAGACTCTCATTCTTTTGTTTGTAATATTGTAATTAATAATTAATTGATTCGTGGTTTTTTTAAAATAAACCATAGATGATTGATTTTTTTGAAAATAATCATTAAAGTTTATTATTCATCGAGAAATATTCAATTTGAACATCGGGTGAGGAGACCCTCTTTTTTAATTTTATTTAACTAAAATTAAAGTAAATTATACAAATATTATTAAAACAATTAACTAAAATTAAAATTAAAGTAAATTAAAATTCATATTAAAAACAATTAACAAAAATTAAAGTAAATTATACAAGTGTTATTAAATCATAGAAAGTGTTCCATAAGAAGAACAAATCATGGAAGATTATCTAAATTACAACAAATCGTGCAAGTATTAGAAAATCACATAAATTTAAATTTAATACAAAATTAACTTTACATACAAAACCTAACATATACTACGCCGGAGGGTCATCATCGTCTTCGTCGGTGGTGGCGTGGTTCTCCATCCAAATATGCAACATCTCGTGCATATCTTTATATGACTCATCGAGATAATGTTGTGACTGGGTCAACTCTCTCTGAGAAGCGATCACCCCACGCTGTCTTACGGCGAGCTCATCGACTATTCCTATAAGTAGCTGGATATCACGTTGCTGACTCTATTGTGTCTCAAGCACTTGCTGCAGATGCTGATGGTGTCTGTTGCATCTCATACATCTGTTGCTGATGCGTCTGTTGCATTTGATATAGCTGTTGTAGATACTGCATCGTGTTCCATCCACTACTCTCATCTGGTTGGGAGGCTAATGGCGGCGATGTGTTATCATCCATCGGCACTGGCTGAGAAGTAGATGCCCCCTGATTTCTCTTCAGCACCCAGGCACCATCGGCTTTCACAATGCCCATCCGTGTCAACTGTGTCATGTCAAATACGTCGATGGATCTATGAGGTATTATCTGCTCTCCAACCGGTAGCCAAATCCCATCTCGCCCGATGATCTTCATAATCAGTGCCCCAAAGGGGAGATTCGTTGTGGGTGCCCGTCCGGCCTCACGCATGTGACTCAAAATCAAGAAGCCAAGGTCAAAAAGCTTTCCGTTGCACAACTTTTCCATGACATATAGGTCCATGCAACTCACATGATTTCGATGTCCTTCTTGCGGCAGAAGGGTGTGAGCTAGCAGGTTACGGAGAACCCGACCTCTAACATTCAATTCGTTCGATCATGGCTTCGCGAACACCACAATGTTGGCATTGCGGTGAATTCTCCGTAGAAAATCCACTCCCTCGGGCAGTGAAAAAAAGGGCAGTCTCGGGAAGCATTGTAATATCACTCCGCCCCCAGTATGTGAAACCCTAACACTTCATTAACTTGCTCTAATCGTACCATAAACTCTCTACCGAGGATGTACGTTCTCAAATCAATGAACACTCCATCTTCCTCGGACGATCTCAAGTTCGCGTAGAACAAGCGAACTATTCTCTCGCAGGTTTCACCCGTCAAAAGCCGATGTTCTCAAACATCTCTTTGATGTCCATCGACTCCCAACCTCTGAAGTCTACATACATACAATGGGTAAGTGAACGTTTTTGGGAATCGTGCGCAAATTTTCTCTGACAATTTTCATTCAAAAATTCCATTGAAATATCCTGTCAATTTCACATACAACCAAAATTTCATAAGTTATAAAAAAGATATTACATTATAAATAAAATGATTTCATTGACTAAATAAAAATAACATAAATTTTCACAGTTGTTAGAATTAAAAATTTGAAAATAAATTTTACATTAGTAAACTAAAGGAGTATCGGTGTATTTGTTAAAAATCACTAAACTTTAGTTATCATCGGCAATATATTATAAATATTTAAATAAATAAACATAAAATAAAATATTTATATATTCAGAATTTTGCTATAAACTTTAAAATTACAATACAACGCATTAAACTATTTTTATATTAAAAGGTTTTTAATTGAATGTATAAAGTAAATGTAAAAAAAAAAAATCATTCGTACCTGTCAGGTGCACGCGGAGAAATACCGTCGGAGCAGTAAAATAGTCGTCCGTATTCAAGATAAAAGTATTAGAAATATTTAAATAAATAAACATAGCATAAAATATTGATACTTTCAGAATTGTGCTATAAATTTATAAATCAAAATATAACGCATAAATACTACGTAATAAGAAATTTAATTCGTTTTGACAACTCGTACATGAATTATTATTTTTATTTCTAAAATAAATGCTAAAATAAAAAAATAAAAAAAATTCCTTGTACCTGGCACCTGAACGCAGAAAATTATCGACGGGATAAGAAAATATAAACCGCAATCGAAGAATTAGGCGCAAAAAACCGAGCGTTGGCCGCGGATGAGCGAAGGAGAGAGAAGAAAGGATGGAAGAACCGGGGGGAGGGGGTTCTTTAAATAGGCCCGCCGAGTACGGCCGGTCCAACTGGACCGGCCGTACTCGGCGGGGAAACACCCGTTACTTTGGACACGGGTGATGTCCTCTAGCGGGCGAGTCGGACCGGCCGTACTCGCCCGCTAGAGGACGGACCCGTGACTGTGGTCACGGGTTTTTACCCATCCGAGGACGGCCGTACTCGGATGGGAAAACACAAACCCGTGACTTTTGTCACGGGTTTGGCGGGGGAGAGTACGGCCGGTCCTTGGCGAGGACGGCCGGTTCAATGAACCGGCCGTACTCTCTCCTAAAAATAAGAAAAAAAAATTATGGGACGGCCGGTCCAACTGGACCCGCCGTCCTCTATGAGGAGGACGACCTCCTCACCCCTCTTCCAAGGTTAAAAGTGATTGTTTATCAAACGTTAAGGTTTTTTACGATGAATAGTATTCTTTCAGGTTTTTTAAAAAAAAACAAATTTTAGTGTTTTTTTTTTTTAAAAAAACCCTAAAAAAAATGTCTTACTTAAAAATATATTACAAAATCATCGAACATATTTTCATCAAAATATCAATTTTAATCACTTACTTGCTGGTCGACAATCTTCCAGGTGCACGTGAGCATATAGATAATTCTACAGAATCGTTTTATAAACCTGGTTGCTCTGATACCAAACTGTAACGCCCCGAATTTTAAAATCCCAAATTTAAAAACCCTAATTTGAAACCCTAGAAATTATTCCTAAAATTTGAATTAAAATCGAGCGTTAAATTTTCAGCTTAAAACATTTTCTTAAAATCTTAAATAAAAATCATTAAATGCGCGGAAGCTGTGATTAAAACAATAATTAAACTTATTCGAAATAAATGTAGAATCATAAATAATTCATAAAAACTCTAATAAAATTCAATATAATTTATTCGGAGTTAAAATAAAAACCGAAACATAATATTTTAAAATCTTTTCTCGGCAAAATCAACATATTCTTCTGTATGCTTGTTTGCCACTGGGAGATTCTCGATTGCAGCTAGTTCCTCCTCAGATAAAAACTCACCTACATCACAAAATTATTTAAAATATGAAAATTAACTCAGCAATAAAAAATACGTGCAATGGTCAAAAATTTACATTTACTTTTACCGAATCCTGATTACAGAACTAGTTGGTACTTATTTCCCAACCTTAGATTCAGCCATCCCATTGTCGTTCAGGTTTTGTCAACTTACTTTCGGTTAAGCTCACCATCTCATTGTCGTTCAGCCTTTTGCTATCACGTCAGTACCATTAATGTTCAAGCTCATCATCTCATTGTCGTTTTGGCTTTTGCTATCACATATGTTCCGTCAATTCCATCATTTTCATGCACATACAATATGTCCTACTAATTTTATCTTTATACTATTATAAGTTAATGCTGAAACATGCGTGTTCAAATATCAACTCGTGTAATAAAACAGTTATAAGAAAATAATATAATATCTTGTGATGTAGCGCCAAAGCCAAAACATGAGAAAACTGTATTTTTACTTCCTTGGATTCCGAGTGGTATGGATATCGGGATTCGTTTACTATTTCAAAAATATCCTGGTTAAATAGAATCTTTGGTTTTAAATTTCTACTTAATAAATCCAATTTCAAATAAATTTGAGCAGAAATTGCTTACATTGTTCTCTTGGGTCGGATCGGGTTGGTTGGATCATTTGGATGACTTTCGGGATCTTTCCTACCTAATTCGAATGTCGATATTAAAATCCAACTTAATTAATTCCAATTTAAAAGAATTTGAACAGAAAATTCTTACCAGTTTAATCTTGGATTGGTTCGGTTAGGTTCGGGTCGAAATTTAGTTTGGGTTTGGTTCGAGTGAAGAGTGTCAGTTTAGGTCAACTGAGTCGGTATGGGTCAAGTGGTTCGCTCCTGGTCAACTGGGTCGGTCTGGGTCAACTGTGCCGGTCCGAGTCAATGGGGCCGATCCGGTCAACTGGGCCGATCTGTGTCAACTGGGTCGATCCGGTTTGGTTCAACTGGATAGGTTCGGTTCGACTAGACGTCCTTAAAAGAATCGATTCTGATTTTTAAATAAAACCAACTTATTTCCTTATCCTGTTTTGCCGAAAGAGAGAGAAAGAGAGAGAGAGAGAGAGTGGGCAAGAGATCGAGAGTGAGCAAGAGATCGAGAGTAAGCGAGAGCGAAACCGAGAATGACAGAGCAAGGGAGAGCTTACGTTGTTGAGGGAAATTTTTTGATCGAAGGGTGCTCTCTGCTGTCGCGAAGTGAATCTCAACCGAGAGGAGTTTGGCCATGTCGGAGAGGCTTGCAGCATCGGAGGCCAGGGTAAGTACTGCTTCTCTTCTTGAAGGACTCGAGAGGGAGAGCTGATGTACTTTCCTCCTTCACGAGTACCTCTATTTATAGGAGAGGTTTGTATCCCGCTTTTCCAAGATTTTCGAGTTTCACTCAGATTTTCCGGTTGTTATCTGATTGGCGGTAGATTTTTAGTTGAATGGTTATTCGGTTAGATCTTGAACACTTCCCTTATAACGTCCAGGTTCATCCCGAATTTATTACTGAAAATCAACAATTCGATTTATAAATCGGATTTCCAAAAATATTATTTTAATGGAAAATCCAATATTCTTCCGTACCGGGATGATTTTTAGGCTAGGTTTATTGGATTTGTTTCCTAAAATTCGGGTTGTGATTTAGAAAATTTGAATTTAAATTTAAATTTCCAGATTAGTTTTGAATTTAAAATCTTAATTTTAAAATTTGAATATTGAATTTATTTGAGAATTTCTAAATTTTGAATTTATAATTTTTTTTTTTGAATTAAAAACCCTAACTGTGACATTTATCTCGACCAAGTTTACCAAAATTAAAAGTTCAACAAATAGGTCAACTCTCGATCCCTATCAGTATAACAAGATCAACTCTCCATCCGTATCTCGTTCCCTATCAATATAACAAGATCAATACTATTCTAGTCTCTAGAATTCCCCCATGATATAACAAGTCACCCACAGCTTATACTTTGATATTTTACATTTTAGTTCCGTCCACAAAGCCTTAGATAACTCTAAAAAAACAAATTCTAGTTGTGCGCCCATGATTTCGAACCATAATATCATTCTATTTCTCCAAGAAATAAATAATCAGATTGTTAAAAATAATTGATGAGAAAAGTTGTCCTAAAATGAAATCTACTTTCTGATTCGATCGAAAAGATTCAGAATTTTCAGCCAAATTCGAAGGAAGGACTCACTCTGTATCTTGATTCACGTTCAAAGAGAAGTAACTCGGCAACCGGGAACCAAAAGAAAACAAAAAATAGAGGTTGAACGAGATTGGGTTTTTGAAAATTAATCAATCTAATTGGTCTTGGAAAGCAACAAGAAGTCCATCAGATGGTAGCTATGTTTGAGCCTGCTGCCAAGGGTCCTGGAAAGCTTATCGGATTCAGAAACTGGTCTTCAAAACGAAAGTTTACTTGCTCCAAACGATCTCAACGTGTAAATACAGAATATGGCAAAAAACGAATATATGTGTCTATCGGTCAAAACCATCAAATTAGTGACATCAAAATCAAAGACAAAATGCGCAGCTTGAGCTCCAACGTCTATTCCCTTCAACTTTTGGATGAGCATAAACAAAATATATGTCTATCAGTCAACTTAGGCTGAACTACGGGATGTACTAGAGTAATCTTACAATATTGGAGAAGAAACACCATAAAACAGCCATAAGTCTTTCAATCCAATGATCTTGAACTAGCCAATCAATCTTCCTCTGATTCTGCACACCAATTCATCAATGAAAAGATTAGAGCTAGCGTGTTCTTATTCTTATTCGAGTTGAAAAGAAAAATCGTGGACTGTGGGTAGATCAGTAACATGTCCAAATCCTATGAGTATAAAAATATACAATCACATTGACCATCTTCTAACCATGAACACCAATTCATCAAATTCCTATGAATAAAACAGCCATGTGACCCCTTAAAATGGCATTTACCATAGGGTTGTACTCATACCGTATATTGCTTCCATGTTATTATCTCTGTAGACACCAAGGGGGGAGCCATGGACAGATAGAAGCATCTCGCCCTGCTTAGGCAGTCTTATACTTTTTGGTGTCATCCCAATGGACAGTCTTTGGTTGTTCCCCTGACAAAAGAAAACCAAAAGCTAACTACAGTAATTTTCCGATTAAGTTTTTATGAAGTTTCTAAATCTTTAACTTAAATCACGAAGTTTGCTTGTGGAAATTCTCAAGTAATCGGAGATGCAAAAGAAAATTCTAAATTTTGCAATCAATGTAGAGTCAAAATTGTTGATTCTCTGGCTATCCCTTGTCTGATGGATAGTTTTTGCCAACTTCAAGGGAGGACAGTCTTACCCATTCATGGGCAGGATTTGCAGCTCAAATGAAACAAGTACTGCAATTGCCATTTTGGGTGGCTCATACAATGTCCCACAGTTAGAGGGGTTTTTGGGGCGGAGGGAGGATCCCTCCCCCTTTAACAAAAAAGAATGAAAAGACACTACAGGGAGAAAAACGAACCGCTGGTGTTTGGAGAACATCTGACTTGCCAAGCATAAAAGAATCAGCAAGCTCATTCAAAACCTATGTAAGTGGAAAACAAAAATTGAGCTAACGATAGTGAATACATGCTTTAAACATCAATAAAAATATCACATACGAAGTCACTAATCTGCATATTTTCAACTCCTGATAGATTTGTTTTCACTGCCACCAATCAAGTAAATATTGTGAGGATACAACTTTCATATAGACAGAAAAAAAAAATCACAATTTTCTCATACCTGATTTGCCAGAGAAACCAAATCCACTCAAAGATGGCACTGCAGTAGAGCATGGAGGTCGAACTATGGATAGTCGGTGAAGGAAAGAATTATGTACGTCTAACCCACTTGCAGGATTCATGGACAATTTACTGTCTCCCTCTTTCCATTCCACTTCAATTTCTCCTTTTCTCTCACTTACATAAATTGAGAGGTTTGGAAAGTTTTCCTTAAAAAATGCTAGAAGAGGAGTTTGCAGCTGCTCTTTGCTCAGATATGATCGAAGTAAACGTAATTCAGTGAGTAAACGTTCAATTTCAACATCGCGAATTGCTCGAATTGCTGCAGTTTGACGCTCAACTATTCAAAATCAAGCACAGCATATGTCAAAACGGGTTGATAAATACTTCAAATTGGATTATCACATCCCAAGAATAAAAGAAACAATCAGGCAACAAAACTACAGACAAGAAGATATATCTTCGAAACTAGATTCTCAAAGCACACCATTCTCCTCGGTCGGAAAAGGTTGGTGTTTTTCAACATCATAATCCTCTGCTCCACCGCCATTTCCATTTTTCTTGAAAGAAGATTCAGGTTGCTTAACTGTTTTCTTTGCTTTACGCTTTCCCATTTTAACACAAATATTTTATCTCCGAATCAAGGATACGATTTCTGCAAGAATTGCAATTAAAACCCTAATTAACATGCAATCAAATCGTTGCCCTAGATTAAAAGAGATTTAATCAACCCTAAATTGAATTCCAATCAACAACCTAAATGAGATTGACTTCCAAATTACAACTTAAGGAAGCAAAACAAAAATCTGGGATTAAATCCTTCCTAAATCAGCTTCAAATCTGTCCTTCCACCAAGGGAAAATAATCAAACCTCAATTACCGCTAATTGCAATCTGAAAACGTATGAAAATTAATCTAAAATGGAAATCATGCTCTACCCAATTTGTCACTTAATCTGACCAATTTAGGGGTTAGATTCGTATCAATTCTCCAAGAAAAGTTTTGGAAAACTGTTCCTGTAAATTGTAATGCTCTGTGAGGAAGAAATCGCACACCCAAAAATCCAAAACTCCTCTCTCGTGTTCTATAAACCAGAGAACACCCGGAGTTTTTCCATACCTCTCCGGAATCGCCACACCAGTTCTCAGACCTCACCGAAATCCTCTGAGGAAGCTTCAGCCCCGCTCTGAACGGCCGAACGTTTCCTCCGGCGAATTTCCCTCTCTCAGCCGAATTCTTTTTCCCGTCAACGAAGACTCCTCTCCGACCGAATCTACAGCCCACCTTCCATTGGCGACGTCACACTCACTCCCTCCGACGATGGTCAAAGATTCACACTGGTGGTGTGAATCGGAGATCTCACACTCCCCTCTCTCTTATTTTGGATCAGCCAGCGACCGGACCCGTGAACCGAACCGGTTTACAAACCCAAGTCCAATAGTTAGGCCAATTGACTCAATTTAGCCATTCTTTATGACCAGTGCAAGAATTTCACCTTATTTTCAATAAAATCATCGCACACAAAATTTTAATTGATCCTAAAATAATTTATTCAAGCAAGAAAAATTATTCAAAGAGCTCAAGAAAAACCCAAAACTAAGTTCTCCTGAAAGTTCAAATAATTAAAAACACTAGGTTTTGATATTTTGCTAGTTGACTCTGCATCACAAATCCTATATTTAAATTATTTTTCTCAAAATTATTTTATTGTTCGAATTACTATCGTTATTTGGACACGCATCTATAAACACTTGACATAAGAATGTAAAAAAAAAAAAAATAATATGTCATAATGTATGAGAGTATAAAATGCATGAAATTGACCGGCAACATAAAAATATTAATAAAAACATAAATGCATGAGATAACTAATAAAAATCCGAACGCATGGTTATAAATTAATATGACTTATAAAACTTCATGAGGGTGAAGAACTGTTAATTTTCTGAAAACTTGAACGCATAATAATAATTGAAAAATGAATTTTATTCAGTTTGTAACTTTAACAATGAAATTGGGTTACGTATGGAGTTAAATTGATATATATATATATATATGTTTTTATCTTGCTGAGTTTATCTCACACATTAATTTTGTGATGTAGGTGAATTTTATATCAAGATGAATTGGCACTAATCGATGTTTTTGTGAAGACGGGCGACCGAGCATACATAGGAAAATGTTGTTGTTGGTTGAGAAAAAAAATTTCAAGTTATTTTTAATTTTATTATCGTTTAAAGGATATTTCGCATTTACACGGAGATGAATTATTCGAGACTTTGCTCTGCTCTCCTGAATTACTGCCTTAACAATTAGTAACAATTTGAGCTTATCAAGCAGAAAATAAAATAATAAAAAACAAAACAAAAACAGTTCCACATTTTCATGATCACTAACCAAAACCCAGAAACATTGACAAAAAGTAATACCAGAAAATCAACAGACGAAAGAAAATTAAGGTTTTCCTTGTGCTGAGGCTGAGGGAAAGAAAGACCAACCTGAATTTCCCGGCGATTCACCGACGACCTTCTCTCTCTTTCTGAAAAAGTTGGGACCAAGAGATTCAAGATATGGGCGGGAGAATTTTGAGCATAGTAAACACGGGTCGGACTATCCATTTTAAAAGGACTTTTCTTGTATTTTTTAGCCCAAATCCAAGGAAACCCGCCATTGAATTACACGGGTAAAAATTCTGCTTCCCCGGGGAAACGGGACCGTTTCGGTCAGAAATTACCGGATACATTCTTTGGAAGAAACTTAAAAAATGGGTCCAACCAGAGTCAAAACCATTAGTCAAAAACCTGTGAAATTGATTATTTTTCTTCAATCTATTATTTTATTTCCCTCTGTTCATTGGCTAGATCCTGCATGGTTTGCAGGTTCTTCCTATGCGGCTGCTTTGTTTCAATCGAAGTCTAACAAAAAACAACTCAATCTTCAATTTGCAGGCCACTTTTGCGCTCTTCGATCTGTGTTGGCTACTAGTATTCATTCCATCGAGGTATACTATTCAAGTCTATTTTTTTTCCTTTTTTTCTGGGTTTCTTCAACGACCTGTAATTTGTTCAAGAACACTTTGATTTCATTGGGTATCAATGGGCGATAGTCAATATTTTAGTTATCTTGAGAGGAATGGAGGATTTCTCTGATGGCTTCTTGGGTCGTCTTCCTCGTCTACTCAGTTCTGAGAAAATCTGAAATATAAAATGTCATTTTTAGAGAGAGAAATTAGGATAGAAAAATGGCAAAAAATGGTGCAGATTTCAGACCCACCATTGGAGAAGGATTGAAGCTGAAATTAGGACCACCGTAGTTGAATTTTCTGGCTCGATCTTTCATTAATGAGTCACCTTTCTTTTCATCAAATAAGAACAGACCACCATTAACGGGCATTATTCCTTGGAATACACTTTTTTCCTGCAACAGGCGGCTGAGGAAAAAAGTTTAGAAGAAGAAGAAGAAGAAGAAGGGTGTCTTCCAGTTTACTATTGTGCAGCAAAGTCATGGCAAGTGAGTAGTTTTCTAGAATATTTCTCTGCACAATTCATGCTTTAGTTTGGAAAAAACGAGTGTCAATATATCACCCATCAAAAGATGATTAATTGGCGTACTTAATCTATTTTGATTTAGCAACTCTGCTCCTGATTCAGTTAAGGTTGTTCTGAGAATGATAGCTATGTCTATTTATCATTAAAAGGAACAGAACATAATCCTAGGACTTTTGTGGGATATCTGGTCTGGACATTGTATTTCTTAGTTTGCGAATAAAAATAGATATGAACTTGAGTTGATCTGCTGAAATTAAGAGTTATTCTATGTTTTTTTTTGCAGATATGCCGATATTGTGGCTTATCGTCGTGGCTCTTTCTTGGTCATTTCTTTGTTCGTTTGCTACAGGATTCGCCAAAGATCGAGCAGAGGTTATCATAGCGAAACACGGGGCTGTTGCCACAGACGATGGAAGGTGTTCAAAAATTGGGAGGGATGTTCTTCGTGAAGGTGGCCATGCTGTCGATGCAGCCGCGGCTGCAGCCCTCTGCCTAGGAGTGGTGAGTCCGGCCTCGAGTGGCATAGGTGGAGGTGCTTTTATGCTAGTCAGGCTAGCAAATGGGAAGGAACAAGCTTTTGATATGAGAGAAACCGCACCCTTGCTAGCTTACGAGGTTGTTTTGTTTGATTCTTACCTTAAAATCCCAGAATTCAACCGATAAAATCGCTTTTTGATAAAAAAAAATCTTCAACTTTTAGAAAATGTATGGTGGAAATGCTACAAAAAAAGCCAGTGGAGCTCTTTCCATTGCAGTTCCCGGAGAGTTGGCCGGTCTTTACGCAGCTTGGAGGCAACACGGAAAGCTCCCATGGAGAAGACTCGTCCAGCCGGCTATGCGTCTCGCTGGCTTAGGATTTAAGATATCGCCTTACCTTCGATTTCAGATGGTCACAACTGAATCTGAGATAATGGCCAACGAAGGTCTCCGAGACGTATTTACTTCGAACGGAAGCCTGTTGGAGGTAGGAGATGTCTGTCGAAACAAAAAATTAGCGAAAACTCTCCGAGAGATTGCAAATTTTGGTGCCGAGGCCTTCTATAACGGCTCGATCGGGATCGATTTGGTTCGAGATGTTAAAAAGCTCGGAGGGATACTATCGTACAAGGACTTGCAGGGATACCAAGTTGAAGTAAAGAGGCCGATTTCGACTGAATTTCATGGTTTGAGAATTCTAACTATGCCACCTCCTTCCGGGGGACCTGAAGTTTTACTCGTAAGCTCTTTTCGATGTCATCTTCCACTCGAAATGTCTTCTTCAAGAACATACACTGACATTTCCATTTCTATTTCTGCAGATGTTAAACATTTTGGCTCGATATAAAGCACCGTCTGGGATTTCCGGCTCGTTAGGAGTTCATCGGGAAATCGAGGCGTTGAAACATGTATTTGCAGTAAGAATGAATCTGGGAGATCCAGACTTCACAAACATTACTGATGTTCTATCTGATATGCTTTCCAATAAATTTGCCGAAGAGTTGAAGAAATCTATATATGACAATATGACTTTTGATCCAGACCATTACGGCGGCAGGTACTCTGTAGATATCGCTAGATTTCTACTTCTGATCTTCACGATGTCGTTGAAAATTTTTCCGTTTGCATCAGGTGGAATCAGGTGAAGGATCACGGGACGAGTCATTTGTGTGTCGTCGATGAGGATCGAAATGCCGTTTCGATGACGAGTACTGTGAACTCGTATTTCGGTTCGATGATTCTCTCGCCAAGTACTGGCATCGTCTTAAACAACGAGATGGACGATTTTTCTGTCCAGGGGAACGCTTCTGCCGGCCATCCGCCGCCTTCTCCGGCCAATTTCATCTGTCCTCGGAAAAGGCCTCTATCGTCTATGGCCCCTTCCATAGTACTGAAGGTATGCTTTCTGCTTATGTCAAACAATTTTCAATGCCTTGCTGAAAGTTTCTTAGATCGATTTCACTTGCAATCTTTGACAGAATCGGCATTTAAAAGCCGTGACAGGTGCAAGCGGCGGAGTAAATATCATCGCTGCAACTACTGAGGTTCTTCTGAATTATTTCGGCCGGGGAATGGATCCTTTCTCGGCTGTCATCGCCCCGAGAGTTTATCATCAGGTTCTAAAACTAAATTTCGCTTTTCACCCATCATAGTCTCCGTCGATTCTGAAGAAATATGCTGAATAACAGCTGATTCCGAATGTTGTTTATTACGAGAATTGGACGACGGTGAACGGCAATCACTTTGAAGTGCCGGCCGAGACGAGGGAAGCGTTGAGAAAGAAAGGGCATGTCTTACAGAGCCTTCCTGGTGGGACGATATGCCAGTTTATAGGTCAAGATTTGGAGCATTTGAAGCACAACAATGGCGGTGGGGAGCTGGTTGCAGTGAGTGACCCAAGAAAAGGGGGAATTCCTTCTGGCTTTTGATTTCTAGAATTTTTGCTCTCCTATTTTCTTATCATCTTCAAACTCGCTCCTAATTATCGAACCAGTGGAACCGAACCGTCCGCTGATAGGTTTGGTTCCCGAGTTGGGACCATACAGATAACCACAGTTTGGTTCTTGATTTTTTAAGGCTAAAACTGATGGAATCCAACGCGCTTATCAGTAATGCTAAGCTTACCCGGTATTCTTCTACTTTAATTTTTCTTATAATAATTAAAATATATAAATTAACATCAAATCAAAAAATAAAATTATAGTATAAAAATAAATAATAAACCTAATATTACGACGAACTTCTAGATAGATCTAAATTCGACTTAATCGTATGTATTTTAATAAAATTAATTTTTTAAGCCTAATATTGAGATCTTTGAGTGAAAGAAATATGAAACATAAAACATTTAACTATGGCATTTCTTGTAGGGGTGAGAAGATATGAACGGAATTGTTAGAATTGAATCGAACGGTAAAGTTGTCTAGTTTCTCTTTGTAGTTTGTAAGTTTAGACGGATTTATTATGCGGAAAAAATGTCATCTATTATTAAGCTCTAGGAGAAAACCAACTACTAGACTGTTTGCTTAGCCTCTTGCCCCTAAACTCAAATCAGACGAACGATTTGTACGTTAGTATCGTTGCGGGCCTCCACCGGAGTTTTCTGTGGTTTCGCCCCACTCAAGCATAGTTCACCATCCTTCAAGTGATGGATGTGAAAAATTGCTAAAATTGATTCAAACTTTGTACTGAATGGTTAGTTGAAATTTGACCCAAACTAGACCAAAATATTGTCCAAATACACAATTTTACTCGTGTTTCGATTGAGACACAATAAATTTGGGAGTTGAATTATTTTTAGTGATTCCTTTGCCCTCCTAATATTAGCATGGGCGAGAAAGAATCGATCTAATCTGATTAAATCTTCCCGAATCAAAGACGTTGGTCTAGTTTCAATCAGTTTTTTGCTGTAAGAAATACAAATTTTGACCTTTTTCTTAGCTCGGTTCTTGGTTCGGCAAGCAAAACCCAACAAAAATCTACTATAACCAAAACACAGTGAACCTTTTTGTCTGGGCCCTTTTTTTAAAATCCAAAACTAGAAAAAAATCGTTTGATTTATATACATTTAAAACCATACCAATCCATCTACTTTAATACCCTAGTATCTAGTATTTAGAAATTAGAATGAGCTCTCTTAGTATTTAAAACCCAAAATTCAAACAACGTGTCTACTTTAAATTTTAGTGCTACAAAGCATTATGCCTTGTCATACGCTATTATTAAAATCAGTCAACGAAAGATCCTTTTGTTTATTTGCTCAATTATGCATCTTAAAATTTTTTGGTTAATCAGATTTTCTTGGACTGATAGGGTGGTTTGGAATTACGTTGTTGTTCTCATGCCATTTCTTCTTCCGTTTAAGATTTAACTTTTTCTTTCTTCTTCTCTACTTTTATTGTTGTTTTTAACGAATTATGTTACTTAGTACTATTTTAAATTCACGTTAAGAAAAATACTACTTTCCTTTAAGATGCAAGCTATATAACTAGTTGGGGAAGCTTTAATCTTAGTTGTATGTCTAATAATTAGTTGCATGTACCTTTTGTTAATTGTGTTGAATTCTAAATCAAATTCTAAACTTTTGTCAAGTACATTTGTACTATAGAAGTTTTCCACGTCGCAACACAACGGAGTAATGACAATATATGAAGTCTATTGTATTGAGTAACATTTCATAAGATTAACCTTGTTTATTACACGTTTAGTTGATATAGTTAAACTAACATAAAGTGTCGGTAGCCCATATAATTTAGTCAATCCTAGTTACAAGATTGTTCAATACATACTTCAATTTATTTGTGTAATGAAATACTTTTATAAAATTATTTTTTCTGTTTGAATAACTTGTAAACGTTTTTACGGCTTACAATATTTTAGCAATTGATTGAGATTGTATTATGTTTAAAATTCTTTTAAAAAATTATCATGTCATATAATTTGTACTTGCTTCTTTTTAGATCCATGTTTAAAATATGTTTGGTATGACCCTGAAAGTACATAGCACTTACCGACCACTAGTAAGAAGAAAAACAAATTTAAAAATTAGGGTAAAATATATATTTGTTCCTTATAGTTTAATACCTGTTTTAGTTTAATCCTCCTAATTTCAAATGTTTCAATGAAATCCTTTAGTTTCAACTTAGTTTCTAAATGGTTAATGAAAAATGCCATGTGGCCTTTTTTCACATGTCATTTGTACACAAATGATTGACTAAATCAAAATTAATTGGTGGTTTTATTTTTTAAGAAACCCGGTTCAAGTTCCTTCCCCATCTTTCCACTCAATCCAATTGGAGAAGAAAGAGAAACGAAGAATGAGGGGAAAGACGGAGAAGTAAGGGTGGGCACGGTCCGATCCGAACCCGATTCCAACTCAGGACTGAACCGGGAAGTTTGGGATTTTGACTCTCAAGACCAAAACTGACCTCGGATTCGGTCCGGTTCCAATTCAGTACTGCTTCCTCCCATCACCTTTTTCTTTTTAATTTTAGAAAAATTATAAATAAATTGAAATGATGAAAAGTAAAATCCACATATATTAGTTTAACTATTTATGTTTGAAATTAAATTTAACAAACTTAATTCAACTATATATGATTAAAATAAAATGTAAGAAATTAAATTCAACATTCAAAATTAATCCAACTATCTAAGATACAAATTAAATTCAACATCCAAAATTAGTCAAACTATCTAAGATATAAACTAAATACAACTATCGAACGTTAAAATAAAATGTAAGAAATTAAATTCAATATTCAAAATAAATCCAAACATCTAACATACTAACTAAATCCAACTAAAATTGAAAGTGAGAAACTAAATTCAACAATAAATAAATAAATGTAACTATCCAACATTACAATGAAATTCAAGATATTAAATCCAAGATCAGAAACTTTAAAAATAAACTAAATAGTAAATTCAATTCTGAATTCTATAGTCAATTCTATTTCAAAGTTCAAGAAATTAATTCCAAACTATAATTGCACGAAGCAAAAGCTTTAAATCTATAATTGCAATCATGTTCATATCAAGTCATTGATGTGTCATCTTCTACAAAATTTTCATCGGTAGCGGAATCTGCAAAATGAAAATATTGAAGGCATTAGTTAATAATTATAGATAAATATGTAAAACAAATAAATATTAGAATGTTCAAACCTTCTTTTATAGTCATGATAGTACTATCTTCCAAATCTTTATCAATGATTTGAGGAATTTTAAAATGATTGAATGTTTTAAGCCAACTTTGAGAACATATAAGAGTTTCAATATTTTGGAAAGATAGAGAATTGTGAAAGACATCAAGAACACGACCACCACAACTAAAAGCAGATTATGAAGTCATCGTAGAAATTAAAATGATCAATATATCTTTTACAATTATACTCAAAACTCGATATTTATCAAAGTTTCTCTTCCACCAAAATAATATATTAAAACTGCTTGAAAAATTATCTAATTTCTCAGACAAATATTGATCAATCTCCAACATATTAGTTTCATCATTGTTTTCAAAAGAATTTCCAGACCCATAAAACCTAGAGTACACTGCAGTTGAATAAGCTTGCACCAAAGAACTCATTGACTTTGGAGACCTTTGTCAACTATTGCTGCTACTTGGAGTATAGTTTTCATTGGTTGTATCACCTTTATATTTGATATACAACTTTTCAATTATATTATCTACTTGCTTTAAGTATTGTATAACTCTTTCACTACCAAATAAAACAGCTAAACAATGCCATAAAAAATTTATTTTGCAACTTGGATAGAAAACAACAATAACAACATATACAAGTATGTTTATTTTATCAAAAGAATTTCAATATTTATCAAACTTCATTTGCATATTGATGGTCATTTTGCTAGTGACATGTTAACACCGTTAGCATGTGTCTCAGTAGCAATCTTTAAATTACACACTTCACCTTCCTACATATTCATAGTAATATATAAAGAAGCAAAAACATGAAGTGTCATAATATGAATATCTCTAAAAATTTTATGTAATCTCAAATGCATGGCCAATTTTCAGCTGTGGATGAACCTTCCACTCCTATTTTATGCATGAAAGAGCTATCATTCTCTGCTAATTTTTCAAAAGTCACTTTATACTTCTCAATGCTTGTCAACATCAAATAGGTAGAGTTCTAATGAGTAGGAACGTCAAGCGACAAATTACTTTTATAAGTAATTTTAACTGCATCAACGCAGGCTTTGAACTGTTGGAATCTTCCCGAAAAAGACCTTATGTACTTGACAATTTTTCATACCATCTCTATGGATTGATCATATTCTTCAAATGATCAGAAACGATCAAATTTAAGACATGTGCAAAACACCTCATGTGTATATGATTGCCATGTAAAATCAATCATTTCCAGTTTTGAATTGTCTTTGTGAAATAAGAAATAGCAATGTCGTTGAAAGACGCATTGTAAACAGTTACGGTTGTAACTTTTTCAATCTCCTGATTAAGCAGTTATATTTCAACTTCCATACCAATAGATTTACCCTTATGGTTCAGAATCAAGCAAAAAATCAATATTTTTTTTTTCACATTCCAGTCTTCATCAATATTATGACATGTGAGTATTATGTAATTTAAATTTTGAATGGATGTCCATGTGTCAGTGGTCAAACATACATTTTGTGATGTTAAAAAAAATACTCATTCAACTTCATTCTTTCTTTCTGAAATATCTTGCGAATATCTCGTACAACTGTTCTTCTAGATGACATAATAAATTTGGAATTTAACACACACAAAATGTCCTAAAACCAATTCCTTCAACCACTTTCAGTAGCAATTCATCCAAGATAATCATCATTTGTAAAAAATTTTCGAGCAGCCATTATTGTAAATGTAGGTACATCAACAATCTTGCTCTTAAGAGGTCTAAAGATCAAAATTAATTGCTTACTATTTAAATTTTATGAAAATTTTTTGCATACTTTAATATGCTTTATTAAACTTGAAGTCTCATTTTTCGTCAGGTGTACAACATAAAATTGCTTACAATAATTGCATTTAGCTGAGTCAGTATTTGGTACCCCACTGTAGTGGATCCAGAGTAGAGACTTAGTTCTTTTGGATCCTAGATGCAAATTTTCACTATGACTATTTGATGAGGGCATCATCGTTATTTTAGTTATATTATTTATATATTTTATTTATTTATTTCAGTTAAAGTCTATTTCTCTTTCTTTAGAATTATTTCTCATCTGTTAGGCTTAACCCAAATTATTTGTTTCTTTAAGTGCTAGTATTGTAACTTAGAAGAACAGTTGATGATGATTATTGAATGAAATAGTTTTTTGAAACCCTATTTTCTAATCCCTTATTCTCTTTCGATCTTCTCCATTTCCCTTTTCTTCTTCTCGGCTTTTCTTCTCCTTCCTCTTCGACTTTATTTCTTATTCAAATTTTGTTCTCTGCATCAAATTAGTATCAGAGCAGGTTTTATTGTTTTCTCAAACAATAAAATTTTGGTTTAAAACCTAATGTTCATCAACACTGTTCATCGATAACTGTTTATCAGCACTATTCATCGGCGGCAATACTGTTCACCGGTACTGTTCATGCACCGACCGAATATTGACTGCTACTAAATATTTGGTGTTTAGATCAAATCGGGTTGTTGTTGATTTACTGCTGAATTTTGAGTTGCTGTTTCGGCTCTAATGGATTTCTATTATTAAATCTACTATTTTTGAGTAAATTCAGCGAGTTTTCTGTTTTTAACTTTAATTAGTTATTCAATATTGTTAGTTTTAAATTATACTTTGATTTTGTTCTTGTGTTGTGATTGACAAATACTTCGTATTCATATGCATATCAATCTTTGTGACTTGTCACCATATTAAATCAGACTATTTAGCCAACTAAACGCCCTCTAATTTAAACTGTTAAGTGATTTAATCTCTGTTTATTATTTCATATTCTTTATTAAATTATTCATTGATATAACCTCTGCTGATTATTTCACCATCACCCAATTAATTGTTCATTCTGGTAATCAAATTAGCGGTGATGTTTTGATATATTATTTGGCCTTCACTTTGTTATTTTAAAATATCAATTCTAGTTGTTTGCTTTATTAGAAATAACATAATCTCAATATTAATAAAATAAAATCAATTTGGTTGTTGGTTGTAGTGGATATTATTCATTACGAACACTATTGGTCTATTGATCTCAATTTATAATTCATTTAAAAATCGGAGCATTAAAGATCTTTCATTAATAACATTGCATGCAGTTATGTAGTGGTCGTCAGAGCTCATCTAATTCTTGTACTTTCGATATAGAACCATCCCAATTAGATAATATTTCTTGACAATTAGCATAAATACTTAACGAGCAATAACAGTTTCGAAAGCGATTAGATACCTTCTATACTAAATTGGTTAGTACTCGTGAGGCACATAGAGACTTAGACAATAGGTTAATCAAGGTCGAACAAAATCATCATCCCTTAGATACAGACAATTCTGTAGTATCTAATAATAGGAGTCAACATCATCGGCAAGACACTCAACAACCCTTTGCTCATGACCGTAGATATAGGGATTACGGTAGAGATGGTGGTCAATATTATAATCGACGAGATTCTCATTCTCCCAATCGCCATGGTGACAACTATTTAATCGTATCAAGCTTGATGCGCCTTCTTTCGATGGAAGTTTAAACCCTCGTATCTTCATTCAGTGGGTAAAAGATATGGATAGTTTTTTTTGGGTGGTATAAAGTGTCAGACAATCAACGAGTTTAATTTGCCAGTTTAAAACTATTTGGTACGACCCAACTATTTTGGGTGAGTGTCAAAAATCTCCTTGTGAGACGTGGTGCGCCTTGGGTTGACAATTGGGAAGAAATGAAATGACGACTTCATTTAAAGTATTACCCCAATCCTACCGGGGCAATTTGTTGGACTAATGGAATGCCCTTGTCAAGGGCAACTAACCAGTTACCGAATATGTTAACCAGTTCGATGATTTTTGAATGAGAAGACAATCTGTGGAAGATGAGGCTATGACTTTAAGCAGATTTCAACAAAGTTTAAGAGATGATCCAAGACGTGAGCTTATCTTACGAGGTGTCAATTTTTTAGATCATGCATATTCATTAGTTTGAAATTATGAGCTAGTGACGAAAATACCTTATGGGAAACGAAGTGACATTAGACCTCCCTCAGTCCCGACTCCTGTCACTCTTAAGTCTTTGCCAGTACCTTCTCCATCAAATACCCCTTTAGCAAGAGAAAACAAAGGACAAAGTGTAGACAATTCATGAAACTCTTCACGTTTATAATGTTTCAATTGTAAGGATTTTTGCCACATTTCCTCTAATTGTACTAGCCGAAACTTAGTCTTACAAGAATGTGAAGATGCAATCGGGGAGACAAGTGAAGAACAAGTTTATGAACCTAATGATGGTGCCCAGGTAATTCAGTCTTATGGGTCTTCATTATCTGCATACGGTCTTCTTTTTCTAAGTGCTCATTTTGTATGGGCTTTTAGTTTAATGTTTATATTCAGAGAAGGTGGTTATTGGCAAGAGGTTCTTGAATCCATCGTTTGGGCTCATAATAAATGAAAAGTTGCTCTTGCTACTTAGCCTAGAGCCTTGAGTATTGTCCAAGGACGTGCTGTATGAGAAACCTCCAAGGCTCATTACTCGATCACAAATTAAGGTTTAAACTTTAAGTAATCTTGTTTTTGACAAGTTCTTTTCTTTTGCAGGTGAAGATTTCTTTGAGGACTTTGAGTAGAAGTCTAGCTCATAGGACATGGATAAACCATTACATGCTATCACTTGGGAGACACGGTTGTAAGCCACTCAATTGGAAGAGGGAATTTGTCTTCCCGAAACTTAATTATGTAACAAGTGTTTTATAATTTTAGGCAAACGTTGGACTTATTATTGTAATTTTGGACAAACACTTAACCCTTATTATATGTCATGCATTTAGGCATTTAAGAATAGATGTATGTCAGGGCTAGTGGTGGCTTAGGCTAATAATACATTGATACAAATGGAGCATAAAGCAAAGAAGAAGTCCATCATTACATGGGCAATGGCTATGCATAAGGAGTCAAAAACTGAGACCTTTCATCATTTGGTCTTTTCAAATTTGAATTCCCTCTTTAGCAAATTCAAATTGGCACCAACTCATATCAACTAAAAAGGGCTGAAGATCATTTTTCATGCAAGACTGAACTCACCTTACAAGAAGGACATCTCATCGGTTGATGAAGAGGAGCCGAGTGCACACCAACAGCCAAGATGAAGATTTAGCATTTGGAGGTCCCTCCTTTATTATTTGCCTTAGCCACCATTAATCATGGTTATTGATGATTGTGGTTATTGATGATTTAAAAAAAAAACACTTTTGATCAATGAAAAATCGACAGTTTCTCTCAAAAAACCAGATTGGTTTGAAGACAAGGTAAATGTCTCGGGTTGGATAATCAATCGAGTGGAGCGAGTGCCTCCATTACCTCCAAGTTTAAGAATACTTGAAGACTCTTATCCCTATCTTTCTCTTCTTCTAAACTAATAGAAGAAATCAAGAAGAAGTAGGGTAATTCTTCCCAAACATTGTTGGTTCTCTCCTTGGAAGAACCATTTTTCGAAAAATATAAATTTTGCTCTATCGAACCAACTAAGGGCTTGCATTTTTATTTGCATTTTTCAAACTTAGTTTTTCTTTCAAATTTTCAGATTTTGAAAACTTATTCATAAATTATTATTCAAGCCAAGTTTCGTTAATATTAGAGATTGTTGGTTTAATTTTTCGCATCACACACACACACACACACACACCACACACACACACACACAATGAATATAGTGTAAATTTAGGTTTAAAGAATCAAAATTTATTGCTCTAGCAATGAATTTCTGTTGTTTAAAATTGTTTATCTAGTGATATTAAATCTGTCCCAAAATAAAATTGCATGAAAATCGAAAGATTTGATAGTTTCCTTTTATAAAATATCTTAATTGATCATTCCTTCAAAGTTAAATTAACAAGCCTCAATTAAGTTTTCTAATATCTTAAGAAAGTAAGAAGTACCTTACACTTATTGATTGGAAGATTTCAAAAACATTAAAATTTACCAAATCGGTTATCATTCACACTTTCTAAAAGTATTCCACAAAATCATTTCCTAATTTTTAGGAGTTAAGTAGTTCTTTAATAATGACAATTAGGAGTGACATTCAATATAACAGTAATCAATATCTAGCCATAGCCAAGGGCAAGGAAGTTTCCCAAGATGAGACTCACACCTACCAACAGGGAAAGTCTAGCATGCAAGGAAACATGTAAGGAAAGATAAATAATTTAAACCAACGGTTCAATGATTTTAACATAATGTTTGCAAATGCTATGAAAAACTTAAAACATGAAATCCGTAGGGGACCATCTCAAGAAACCACATAATGGAGGAGAAACAAAAACCCTAGGAGGGAATCTCAAAACAAAGAAAATTTACCACTTCAAGAAACCACACCGTGGAGAGGAATGTAAACTCTAGTAGAGAATTTCCAAATCGAGAAAATTTTTTATCTCAAGGGACCTCACCATGGAGAAGAAACGAAAACTCTAGGAGAGAATTTCCTAACCAATAACGTTTTCCATCTCACGAGACTACACCAAAGAGAAGAGATGAAAATCCTAAAAGAAAGTACCAAGGACATGAATATTCTGAAGATGATGAATGGACTTTGGACGAAGAAGAGAATTTTCTCCCCAACCAAAGAAGAGACAACGATGACTTTCGGAGTGTTAAGTTGACCATCCCACCATTCAATGGAATGTCTGATGAAGACACCTTCCTGGGTTGGGTAGACAAGATTGAGAAGATTTTTGACTATTACCAATACTTTTATGAGGAAGATGTTTGTTCCTACTCATTACAAACATGAATTATTCCTACAAATGTATAACCTCATTCAAGGCAGTCAATCAGTTGAGGAGTACCTCCCGGAATTTGAGACACTCAAGATTCGTGGAGGACTAGAAGAGCCTGAGGAGCGAGTGATAGCCAGGTTTATATGTGAACTAAGCCAAGAAATTGGTGACATAGTAGAGTTATACCCACTGGATTCATTAGACATGGTCGTACAATTAGCCTTAAAAATTGAGAGACAACTTAAGAGAAAGAGGAAAATCAACTATACCCCAAAATTCACCCCTAAACCACAAGAAAACAACAAGGATTCCACTAAGACGGATGAAAATAAGTCTTTTACTCGTAATTGGACTCCTAAAGATACAAGTAGCAAGACTATTGGAGGAGATTACAACAAAGCAAAAACACATGACATCAAGTGTTTCAAGTGTTTAGGTTCAGAACATTTGATGGCTGAGTGCCCAAATCGTCGTACAATGGTAATCAAGGAAGACACAGGAGAACTTATAATTAACGACGAACTGGAAGAAATCAAATTGGAGGAAAGAAGTGAATCGGGGGATGAAGTTGTTCATGGTCCAGAAGAATCTTTGTTGATGGTCATTCGTCGAGTCCTCGTATCGAAGACTTTGAAGGAAAACTGCCAACATGAAAATATATTTCATAGCCATTGTTTGGTAGGATAAGCTGTGTTCTTTGATAATAGATGGAGGGAGTTGTACCAACATAGCTTCCAAGGACATGGTTACTAAATTGGAATTAGAGACTACCCCACATCCCAGACCCTATAAATTAAGGTGGTTAAATGACAATGATGACGTCAAGGTAACTAAGTAGGTGACCATCGAATTCACTTTGGAAAAGTATAAGGATTCCGTCCTTTGTAACTTGGTTCCAATGAGCGCCAACTATCTACTTTTAGGATGATCTTGGCAATTTGACCATAAGGTAACTCATGATGGATTTACAAACCAATACTCCTTGAAAACTAAAGGTAAAACAATTAGACTAGGACCTTGATACCTGAACAAGTGGCTAAGGACGATACTGCTAGAATGGAAGAAAAAATCAACTCAAGTCTTTTAAACCAAACGAGAACTGGAACAATCTATTCTTAAGGGAGTTTCTTTGATCATGGTTATGTTTAAAGATGGAGTTATAGGATTAGGAGATATATCTCTTTCCATACAAACATTACTTAAGAAATTTTAAGATATTTTTCCGGAGAAGATATCTCAAGGATTACCACTTCTACGTTGTATTGAACACCAAATAGATTTATAACCAGGGGTCATGTTACCTAATCAACCTGCATATAGGATGAACCCCGTCAAAACTAAAGAATTACAAACTCAAGTTCAAGAGTTATTAAACAAATGATACATCTGAGAGTCAATCAGCCTGTGTGTTGTACCAACCTTATTAGTTCCAAAAAAGGATAGAACAATGAGAATGTGTGTTGATAGCTAAGCTATCAACCAAATCACTACTAAGCATGGATTCCCCATACCAGGACTCGAGGACATGTTGGATGAGGTCAGTGAAGCATCCATATTCTCAAAGGTAGACCTTAAGAGCTGGTACCATCAAATTAGGATGAAAGAAGGCGATGGGTGGAAAACAGCCTTTAAGACTAAGTATGGGCTGTTCAAATTAATGGTCATGTCTTTCAGGCTAACTAATATACCAAGTACTTCCATGCGCCTCATGCATCACGTACTCAAGCAATTTTTTGGAAAATTTGTAGTCGTCTATTTTGACGATATCCTAGTGTACAGTGTAGACCTTGCACACATCTACACCATTTAAGTGTCTTATTCCAAACCCTAAGAAATGTCAAGTTATCTCAAAATCTTAAGAAATGCTCTTTCGCCCAAAAGAAGATGTATTTTCTCTGATTCATTATTACCAAGGACGGAATAGAGGCCGATGAAGAGAATATCAAAGCTATTAAGGACTAGGCTACCCCTAAATCAATGACGGAAGTTCGTAGCTTCCATAGCTTAGCCTCATTTTACAAGAGATTTATCTAAAATTTCAGTTCCATCGTAGCCCCTATCACGGATTGCACCAAAAAGAGTAAAGTATTTGATGGGACCCCAGAGTGTCAACATAGTTTTAAGCTTATAAAGGAAAAACTTTGCAACTCTCCAGTTTTGGCACTCCTTGATTTCAACAAGTTCTTTAAAATCAAGAGTGATGTGTTGGGAGTTGGCGTTGGAGCAGTACTCATGCAAGAGGGAAGACCGCTTGCGTATTTTAGTGAAAAGCTCAAGGGAGTAGTTTTTAACTACTCAATGTATGACAAGGAATTCTGTGTCATCATACGGGCCCTAGTACAATGATAGCATTATCTCTTGTCAAAAGAATTTGTTATCCACACAGATCACCAAGCGTTAAAACATATATGAAGTCAGGATAAGTTGAACAAGAGACATGTAAAGTGGCTGGAATTCTTAGAAAGATTTTCATATACCTTAAGTATATAAAAGGCAAGACCAATGTTGTAGCTGATGCACTATCTAGAGGACATGTTCTGCTAACCAATCTCCAAATTAACTTATTTGGTTTCCCATGGATAAATGATAGTTATGAGTCAGACTCATATTTTAGAGCATATTATATTAATTGTCTGACCAAAGCTATAGGATATTATTCTGTTGATGATGGTCATTTGTTTAAACGAGACAAGTTATGCATCCCCGATGGAAGTTTATGGAGGTGTCTTGTTGAAGAAGCTCATAGGGAAGCTCATGGGGGAGCTTAGCAAGTAATTTTGGAGAGACTAAGACATTAGACATGCTTAAAGAGCATTTCTTCTGACCTCACATGATACGTGATGTACATCATTTTATTGAACGATGCATTGTTTGCAAAAAGACAAAGAGTAGGGTCCTACCACAAAGGCTATTCCTTCCCTTACCTGTACCAACCCATCCTGACTGAGGTCAGCATGGATTTCATTTTAGGATTACCACGAACTGCCAGAAACAATGATTCTATAATGATAGTTGTGGACCGTTTTTCTAAGATGACATATTTTATCCTTTGTGCCAAAACTGATGACTCGGCTCATATAGCTGACCTATTTTTTAGAGAGATTATTAAGCTTCACAGAATAGCTCACTCAATAGTGTCGGACAGGGATACGAAGTTTTTAAGTTTATTTTGGAACACGTTGTGGAAAATGATGGGGACTAAACTATTTTTCAGTACATCATTACATCTCTAGACAGACGACAAAACAGAATTGGTCAACAAAACCTTAGGTACCATTCTACATAGTCTCATTGGAAAAAAGATTGACTGATTGAGATACCCTATTATCGCATGCATAATTTGCTTATAACCGAAGTGTTCATTCCACTACTAAACAAACTCTATTAGAAATAGTTTATGGATTTAACCCTGACACACCATTGCGTCTCGTACCATTGCCTATTGACGACTTAACAAATCCACTAGGAGCTTAAAAAGCTGCACAAATCAAGGAGATGTATGAATCAGTACGTAAAACCATAAAAAGGAAGAATGAAGGATATGCTAAGTAAGCCAACAAAGCTCATAAGAAGGTCATACTCAATGAAGAAGATTTAGTTTGGGTACATTTATGAAAAGAAAGGTTCCCTGCTAAGCGTAGATCAAAGTTACTCCAAAGAGCCGAATGTCTCTTTAGTCTGTAAAGCGCATTAATAATAATGCATATAAGATAGATCAGGAGATTATGGGGTATCAACAACTTTTAACGTCAAGGACTTATAACCATACCTTGGAAATGAATTTAATGACGAGGAGGCTAACATATTGGATTTGAGGTCAAATCCTCAATCACTTGAGGAGGATGATGTACCTCCAAGACCCATTACCCGATCACAAATTAAGGCCCAAACTTTAACTAATCTTTTTGCTGACAAATTATTTTCTTTTGCAAATGAAGATTTCTTTGAGTACTTGGAGTGGAAGCCCAGCTCACGGGACATGGATAAACCATTATAATATCACTTGGGAGACACGGTTGGAAACCACTCAATTGGAAGAGGGAATTTATCTTCCCGATACTTAATTATGTAACAAATGTTTTATAGTTTTTGGCAAATGTTGGGCCTATTATTGTAATTTTAGGTAAACACTTGACCTTTATTCTATGTCATGCATTTAGGCATTTAAGAATAAATGTATGTTAGGGCTAGTGGTGACTTGGGCTAATAACGCTTACCACACAAGTGGAGCATGGAGCAAAGAGGAAGTCCATCACTACATGGGCAGTGGCTATACATAAGAAGTCAATGACTGAGGCCTTTCATCACTTGGTCCTTTCAAATTTGAATTCCCTCTTCCGCAAATTCAAATTGCCACCAACTCTTATCAACTAAGAAGGGCTGAAGATCATTTTCCATGCAAGGTTGAACTTACCTTACAAGAAGAACATCTCATCGGTTGATGAAGAGGAGCCGAGCGCACACCAACGACCAAGATGAAGATCTAGCATTTGGAGGTCCCTCCTTTATTATTTGTCTTAGCTACCTTAGGATATTATTCATGGCTATTGGTGATTGTAAAAAAAAACATTTTTGATCAGTGAAAAATCGACAGTTTCTCTAAAAAAAAACTAGATTGGTTTGAAGACAAGGTAAGTGTCTTGAATTGTATAATCAACCGAGTGGAGTGAGTGCCTCCATTGCCTCCAAGTTTAAGAATACTTGAAAGCTCTTATCCTTGTCTTTCTCTTCTTCTAAACTAATAGAAAAAATCAAAGAAGAAATGGGGTAATTCTTCCCAAACGTTGTTAGCTCTCTCCTTGGAAGAACCATTTTCCGAAAAGTATCAATTTTGCTTTATCGGACCAGCTAAGAGTTTGCATTTTTATTGGCATTTTTCAAAATTAGTTTTTCTTCAAAATCTTCAGATTTTGATACCTTATTCATAAATTGTTTGTTGGTTTAATCCGGATCATTTACAGGTCGATCTTGCATCACCTAACCTGGAGGAATTGAAGATGTGGACAATAATAATTTTTTAGGATGTATCTGGCCTACCTCTATGTTTATTCCCCTTGATTCACCTCGACTGACGTGAGATGTACTCTTACCCAACCTAAGAACATTGAAGATTGACGTCGTCATTCTATCTTCCACACATATATCAAGGTCAATAACAAATCCTATAAAATCATTGTGGATAGTGGTAGTTGTATTAATGCAATATCTATAGCTACTGTAACCTGTCTGGGATTGTAACCCGTTCCTCTTCATTGACCTTATAATGTTTCATGGATTGACACTTCCTCTATATCTGTAAAATAGCGTTATTTGATTCCCATTTAGTTCCTTGAGTATAGCAGTACCTAGTTTTCGCATACACATAAAAAAAATTTGAGAATAAACTAATTAAATAAATGAATTCACATATAAACTAGAAAAAAAAAATTAATTTAATAATAACAAATAAATAGTCCCCGGCAACAACGACAAAAACTTGTTGTAAAAAATGCTAATGCAAGTAATAATGTAATAATGTTCATGATAATGTTCATAAGTATGAGTCGATCTCGCAAAGACTAAAGTCACAAATTATTAAACTAATTTAATTCTAATTAATATTGAATACTGTGATTTTGATAATTTTTTGATTTAAAATAAAATAGAAATTCAATTTAATCAAATAATAGACAATTAAGTAAAGTTGTAGAATGTAACAAGATAAAATTCTAAAATTTTCGATTTCACATGAATTAATCATGTTTAATATTACTAATCCAATTCATTAATATCTATTCCTATGTATTGATGGCAATTTTGTAAAAATATTTATCTGTCTCTCTCGAGTACTGACAAATTTATTCAACTAACGGGTTATTATCTCTCAGTCTCTAACCCTAAGAATTAATTGAATATCTTAAGCATGAGAAATTAAATTACCACATAAACGCCCTAGTTATCTCTAGCCTAAAATATTTTTCATGATAATTTATTCATTGCATGATTAATTATCTCTTCTCTGTCTCAAAATAATCTCATTAACATGTATTTGTTGATCAGACAATCACAGACATTAAGAACATAATAAATTACTCAATACAGTATCAGAACAGAGAATTAAAAAATTGAATTAAAAAAAATATTAAATAATCATAATTCGACTACATCGTAGCCCTAGAAAAAAAAAATTAATTCATGCCTGAGTAAAAAAGAAAAATGATAATAAAACAGTTCATAGTTGCAAAAGAAAAAAGTGAAAGAAAACGAGAAACTATGCTGGAATCTTGAAGCTCTCGCCCCGTCTCAATCTTCATCTTCAGTTTTCTGCCCCTTCTCCGCGATAATACCTTGAGTTACCTCTTCTCCAAGTTTATAACCTAATTCAAAGTTATAATTGTCGTCCTTCTGATCTGATCAGCGAGTGGTGTCCATCTGCTCTGATCAATGGTTGAAATTAAAAACCTAAAAATCAGATCTTCTTTTAATCCTTGACAGCTGATCGATCGACTGAGGTGTAGCAGATCGATGGACACCTCTTATGTTCTCTATCACGCTAGCCAATCGATCGCCTAGATGTGGCCGATCAATCAACTCAAATTCTGCCCAAAATTGTTAGAAACGTAGTTTAGCCGATCGATTGTCTGGATGTGGCCGATCGATCGACACCTGCTCTGTCCGTGGAATTGATTTCTTCACTTTGCTCGATCAATCGCTCTGTTTAGCTGATCAATCGACAGTTGTTCTGTTTCCTCACTTTTCTGGTTTGTAATTTAACCAATTAATCGCTCAAATATGGCGATCGATCGGCTCTCCTTCGGGTTTTCACACCTTTAATTTCGAACGGTTTCACTATTGAAATGCCAGCCTATTATATTTTAGTTTATCTGCGTAGTTACACCAAAATCATCAGATGTTTTAAAAAACTTGAGAAAAAGTTATCGAATCAAGTTATAAAAGAACATAAATAAGTTTGTAAAATACACATTTATCATTGACTTTATGATGTTTCATGGACTGACACTTCCTATATATTTGTAAAAGAGCATTGTTTGGTTCTCATTCAGTTCCTTGAGTATAAAGAACAACTTTGGTGCGATGTCATTCTCATGGATGTCAACCATGTCATACTCGGCCGTCCTTAATTGTTTGATTTGGACGTCACTATCCATGGTCGATCAAATTCTTGTTTTTTTTTTAAATTCAATGGAAAGAAACCCCTGCCCCCAAACCCAAAACCATTGGAGACTCCTCAGACAAAAAAAATTGTAGAACATACAGAATTAAATATTATTACTCTAATGGAGTTTGAGCGGTCGCTTAAAAGTGATTCAGTTATTTTTGTCGTATTGGTAGTAGAGAGTGGATCAAATCCTCCACTCAATCTCTGCACAAGCCCAGTCAGTCATCGACGAATTTAAGGACGGTTTTTCTAAAGCTCTCCCTGACAAGTTACCCCCATTACGAGATATTCAACACGAAATTGAATTCATCCTTGAGGCATCCCTTCCAAACCTACCTCACTACAGGATGAACCCCACTGAGCATGCAGAACTCTAGTGACAAGTAAACGAACTTTTAAATAAAGGATTTATTCATGAGAGTTTAAACTCTTGTGTAGTTCCAGCACTTTTGACCCCAAAGAAAGATGACACTTAAAGAATATGCATTGATAGTCGGGCCATCAATAAGATTATCGTAAAATATCGTTTCTCCATTCCTAGACTACATGACTTGTTGGACTTAATGACTCATGCTAAGGTTTTCTAAAAAATTGACCTGAGAAGTAGGTATCACCAAATAAGGATTCGCCTTGGAGACAAATGGAAGACCGCATTTAAGACAAAAAATGGTCTTTATGAGTAACGTCTCATGTCATTTGGACTCCTAACACTTCAAACACCTTTATGAGAGTAATGACTCATACTCTTGGATTTATTATAGGAAAGTTTCTGGTTGTTTATTTCGATGATATTCTCATTTTTAGTCAAACTTTAGATCAACATCGAAGTCATCTCCAACAAGTTTGCACCACTCTTCGATCTTCAAACCTCTATGCCAATGTTAAAAAATGTGTGCTTTTCTCAAAGATTGTTACCTTATTAGGTTTTATAGTCTCTACAACAGGAGTCTCTCCCGATCCCATAAAAGTTAAAGTAATTGTCGATTGGTCTGAGCTTAAAAGCTTAAATGAAGTCTGAAGCTTTCACGGACTAGCTATCTTTTATCGTCGTTTTATTAAAAGGTTCAGTACAATTATGACTCCTTTTACCGAGTGTATGAAAAAGAGTGAATTTTGTTGGATAATAGCAACATCTAGAGCCTTCAAAATTATTAAAATCCGAATGACGAAGGTTTTAGTAAAGCATCTTCCCGATTTTTCCAAAGTTTTTGAGGTCGTATGTGATGCATTGGATGTGGGGATTGGTGGCGTTCTGAGCCAGAAGTGACACCCTATCACTTATTTTAGTGAAAAGTTAACTCAAGTCAAACAACGATATTCAACTTATGATAAAGAATTATATGTTGTTGTGTAAGCTCTACGTTATTGGCATCATTATTTGTTACCTCATGAATTTGTGTTTTACTCGGACTATGAATCCTTACGATATCTCAATTCTAAAAAAAATGGTTAAATTTTCGACATGGTCATTGGGTTGAATATTTGCAAGCATAATCGTTTGTTCAGAAACACAGAAAGAAGGTAGAAAATCAAGTAGCTGACGCATTAAGTCGTTACATATCTCTTCTAAGGAACGCGAGTGCTAAAATCATTGGTTTCGAAACACTCAAAGAAGATTATGAGTTTTGCCTTAACTTTAAAGATATGTCCAAGAAGTTAACGACAACAATGGCTTTCACATTAAGGACGGTAATTTTTTTAAAATTAACAAGTTGTGTATTCCTCAAACTACAGTTAGAGAGTTCATCATTTGAGAAATTCATGTAGGAGGATTACCTGGTCATTTTGGATATGATAAGACGATAGAAGAAGTTGAGTGTCAATTCTATTGGTCAGGCTTAAAGAAAGACATGGGCAAAATAGTCAGTACTTGCAGAGCTTGTCAAATAGCTAAACAAAGACGACAAGTCACTAGTCTTTATATACCTCTAGCTGTCCCTAATCGTCCTTGGGAGGATGTTAGTATGGATTTCGTGCTTGGACTTCCGCGCACTCTTAAAAAACATAATTCTATTTTGGTCGTTGTTGATCGTTTCTAAAAAATGACCCACTTTATTCCTTGCAATAAAACGTTTGATGTATCTAAGGTAGCTCGATTGTATTTTAATAAGATTGTCAAACTCTATGGTCTCCCTAATACTATTGTTTCAGATATGGATGTGCGTTTTATTAGTCATTTTTGGAGAACTCTATGGCATATGGTAGACACAACAATAAAATTTTTGACTGCTTACCATCCCCAAACTGATGGTCAAATTGAAATTGTTAATCAAAGTCTTGAAAACTTATTACGATGTTTGGTCAAAGAAAATCTTAGGAATTGGGATCTGATTCTCCCCACTACCCAGATTGCATATAATAGTTTCGTGAACTGATCCATAAGTATAAGTCATTTTGAAGTTGTCCATGGTTTTAAACCTAGGAAGCTCTTAGGCCTCCTTCCTATGTCACCGCATGCTAGTGTATCTATGTTGGCTGAAAATTTTGTGCAGCATTTTCATGATTTGCATATTGAGATCAATAAACAAATAGAGGCTAATAATGCATCATATAAATTACGAGCTGATTCACACAAAAGATACGTTGAATTTAATATTGGAGATTATGTTATTGTTTGAGTTCGCCCTGAGTGGTGTTCATCCGGATATGGTTCTAAATTGCAAGCTCGTAGTGTTGGTTCTTTTCAAATTTTAAAGCGAATTGACCCAAATGCATATGTAGTTGATCTTCCACCTAATTTTGATTATCACCCTACTCTTAATGTTGAAGACTAGATTGCTTATAAAGACCATTTTAATCCGTATATTGATCCATTTATACATTCATCTATTGATTATGAGCCTACACATGTTAATCCTACTTCCCAAACACCTCATGTCACATCACATAAGGATAAAATTGATGTTATTTTAGATAAACAGATTGTATTTATTAAAGAATGTGAGGTTCAGAACTTTATGATTTTTTGGATGGATCGACCAGATAGTTATTGTAACACCCGAAAGAAAAAGAAAAAAAAATTTCAATTAATTCGATTTTTCAGAATTTTGTATTGGTCAATGGCGAGGTTCGAGTCGGAATCGAGGCCGAAAAATTTGTAATGATAGGTAAAGGATTATTTCAGTAATAATGGTGAAGGAGAAATTTTAAGATTTTATCTGAACACCGACCGTATAATAGATTTATCGAATATGGTTGAGGGCGAAATGGTAATTAGAATTAATTATAAAAAAAAAGATGGGAGAAGAGATCCCCCCCCC